>JAVTVY010020562.1:0-80997 GCA_036873755.1 Hanleya hanleyi
GTCCTACGCCACGTGGTGGACCTATAGCGGGACTTGGTGGTGTCTCTTGTCTATGCGTTATACGCATATGTCTGAGCATATTGTCGCGACGAGAGAGTGTCTTTTGACATGTACTCGACATGGTACCCGGTCAAAGGATGGATACAGACTGAGGCTAATGGTGTACAAACGACCTTATCTGACCACTCACTCACTCACTCACTCACCGTCGTTAGTGCGTCCATGCGTTAAGACGGGCGTTGGGAACGCCTCACGGGCGTTTTGCACGCCTCACTCACTCACTCACTCACTCACTCACTCACACGCGAATAAAAAACAAAATGAGATCTCACCTAAAAACCCTGTCTTGTGTGTTTTCTAAATGAGCATAATGCATGAAACTGGATTTGAACACCGTATTAGCCAATCAGTGGCCTAGCATGGAGCCAAAGGTAACCCATCCGCGAATAAAAAACAAAATGAGATCTCACCAAAAAACCCTGTCTTGTGTGTTTTCTATATGAGCATAATGCATGAAACTGGCTTTGAACACCGTATTAGCCAATCAGTGGCCTAGAATGGAGCCAAAGGTAACCCATCCATGTCCAGAAAACATTACCCGGGTGTACAAGAACCCGGATGTAGGCGCGGACGTAGGCGAAAGCATCCCAGTACCCGGATGTAGGCGCAGACGTGAGCGAAATTCTAGTACCCGTCCATTGATTCTTTTATCGATCGCTCATTGGCTCTTTTTCTCGACCGCTGATTGGTCCAAATGGAACTGCCCTTCCTTCCCAGGTTAATTTACAATCCCCTTTTGGGGTTCAAGCTCTGTATATCGATGCCGCAACATTGTCTCCGAACCTTGCCGAAAGGGAGACCTTGAACCTTTTGACCTGGATGTGACCTTTGACCTTTTGAGCCGACATTCATCCGCGCACTTCCGGACATTCATCCGCGCGCTGCGGCCGGAGAACCCGCGCGCGCGCGCTGAGGGGCCGGGCCGGGCCGGGAAAAAACCCGGAGGTTGAACATCCGGACGTCTAAGGGGAAAATTGGAACTCTTAGAATTCTGGGTTTGGAGGTGAAACCCGGAAGTGACGTCACAACCCACGTGACCTGCGCAGCAGAATGGAAACGACACCCTAGTCTAGCCCCCTCACATAGGCTTCACATGGATACCTCACTCGATCCCATCGGCCCACTAGTGGCTCACCTAGACCCCAACACGTCTATTTCCATACCCTTTGTCCACTGCGCATGCGCAGAGTGACGATATTTCAACCCGCACTCACCCCATCAGATGCCCCCTCACATAGGCTTCACATTGATACCTCACTCGATCCAATCGGACCCATAGCGGTCCATCTCTACCCCAAACACACCCCCACATACCCCCAAAATGCCTGCTTTCTATACTACGGCCAGACTGCGCATGCGCAGACTATTGACAACGAACGACACACTAGCCCAGGCGGATGCCCCCTCACGACAGCTTCAAAATAAGACCTCATACGACACCATAGGATCATTAGGGGCTCACCTAAACCCTAAAACGTCTATTTCCACACCCATTTCCCACAATTCCCTGTCTGCGCATGCGCAGAATGTTGACAACGGCCGAGACACTAGTCCAATCGGATGTCTCCTCGCATATGCTTCACATTGATACCTCACTCAACTCCATCGGCTCATTAGTGGCTCACCTAGATCCCAAAACGTCTATTTACATGCCCTTTGTCTACCGTGCATGCGCAGAATGACGATATTCCAACCCCATACCCAGCCCATCGGATGCCCCCTCACATAGGCTTCACATTGATATCTCATACAACTCTATCGGCCCATTAGGGGCTCCCCTAGATCCCAAAATGTCTATTTCCATACCCTTCGTCTACTGCGCATGCGCAGAATGACGTCAGTTCCACGTCACACTCATCCCCTCGGATGCTCCTTCACGAATGCTTCACATTGGTACCTCATACGACTCCATCGGACCACTAGTGGCCCACCTAGACCCCAAAACGTCTTGCGGGACCCATACCGGGTCCAGTTTTCGATACTAGATGACCACATCCCGACAAAATGGGCAGTTTTCGACACCGGACGTGCCGCCATCTTGAACCAGAAGCAGACGCCGCCATCTTGGATATGTCCCATAATGCATCGGGTCAAAATACTCGCTTCTGATTGGTTGAGGGCAGCGCGCCACACAACCGGAAGTGAGCGCGCCACAAATAAGAGGCAATTTACTCTTTTCCTACTACTAATATACAACCTTTCCAAAATACAAAAATATGCTATAGTTTGATGTACAATATCAACTCGCATGGTATTTTCTATCTTTACATATCCTAGAATTGTGCTCGTGCTTGGAATTCGTGCCAATACATTCTCAAACGATTTGGACAAATTAATTCGATTATTTATTATATTGATCATAGAATTTAGTGGTAGACGAAAATATCATTTCGAACAATGTTGACACATTATGACGTCATCATGCAGTCATAATGACATCATCATGCAGTCATAATGACATCATCATGCAGTCATAATGACATCATCATGCAGTCATAATCGCCTCAAACATGTTTAATATCACTTATTTACTTAGTGCATTATATAGCCTTTCCACATGTATCAAATAGACCCTATTATGAAACTCATTGACTAGTCATATGGTGTTTTTCTATTCGTATTCCCATTCCAAAATTGTATTAGTACTATAGGAAATTCGTCAAAATTACATTATGCTGACAACCCCTAAACTTATTTTCACGAGAACAAAAAATGATCTCCAATCAATAGATTTCCAGTTGATTTGAGCTGAAAATATGTGATTATTCGTGACATTGATCATGAAGTCCCGAGGAGGGCGAAAATGTCATTCTTAGCACTGTTGTTACATTATGGCGTTTTCATGACATTACAATACTCTAGCAGCCAATTCTCAGAAGAATCCTATTTTGTCTGCAACCCCTGTGAGCAAAGGTTTGTGAAGCCCGGGTGAGAAATTGAATCATATACATCCAGAAAATCCATTGTTTGTTACATCGTCTCATGGTCAGAGCTGAAATATGAAGGTGTAAAGTATTACCCTTGATCAAAAACGTTTGCTTCTTGAGAGTAGGGTTATGCACACAACTGCCTAATTCCAATCGGCGGTTGTTGTTTTTTTGTGGACACGCGGAGAAATGTACAAATTTGACAAATGTGGTCACATTTCTCTATAAAGATTGTGGCCACATTTCTGAACAATTAATATCCATTAATACAGAAATGAGGATAATAGATCCAGTGATATACAAGGGCGTCAAAAGGAACCCCAAACACGAGTCATTTAAAAATCAGAAAGGTGACAATTTTCTTACCGAACAGCCTATACCGCCAAAAACTCCATGTGCTATTGTGCACGATGTTTTTACACTTATTTGGAAGTGGTGCATTCTCGTGCAATTTGTATATTGTTGACGATCGTGGATAGGGACTATTTACGTTACATTATCATAGATTAATGAAAACGTCGTGGGGAAAGTTGTGAAAATGCAACGCTAACGACGAGCATTTTGCAGCAGGCAAATACAAAGTTATTTGTAGGCACAACTTCATTTGATTTGATTAAACTATCCATTCTGCTGAACCTTGGTTTTGTGATGTATTTCTGAAACTTTGAGCACTCTAGTTCGAAGATTTTCCGGACAAAACAGAGGCTAAATCTATATGCTATGGGGTAAACATTGGAATTTATCTTTTCTGGGTGCTGGTTATATAAATGACCTTATAGCCTAAAACAATAATAATCCCTAATACCACACGAGGCACAAGAAATATCGGGAGAATAATCATGCGCTTTGTAATAAAATATTTCACTTTCACTGATTTCTATAGTAATTCATAAGGGACAATCTTCAAGTTTACCAATGTGTTATATTAGTCTGTCGGTCCACCATAAACCCCTTGCCACAGAGGATTATTCAAGGTGATTTTCTGATACCCTGTTCTGTAAAAATTCGGTTGTTTGCCAAAATATTCTTAGTGGGTGTGTCCGAGATACGCATCGCCGTGACCGGCCACCCATGATCATGTGTTAAATTCCAATTTCCGTAGCCCTCTTGGTTCTATGGTTCCATTTAACCCCAGTGAACTTTTCTCTGCTGCTCCGAAACGACAAAACCGAGGATGCTGAAACTTGGTGACTTTTAAGCTTATCTTATTGAAGTCATTTTGAACCTATTTCCATATACCCCCGGGCAGAGGATCATGGGTAAATCCAAAATAGCGGCCATGTGGTATCCGCGAAAGTCGTGTTTCTCAATATTTTCGCTCCATTTCTTCACATTATCCTTGCCTAAAAGGCCTTGAAAGTATTTTATTTATGCGAAACTATTTATTCTATATTTTATTTGATTTTTTTCGAGAGAAAAATTGGAAAAATGAAAATTTCGAAAAATCGACCCCAAAAAGGCCGAAAAATGGCTTACGAGAAGATGACGTCACTGTGACGTCATCATGGCGGCCATCTTGGATTTTTTACATTTCCCGGTACGGTAGAGCTTGAACCCAAGATACTGTGTGGTAAGTTTCAGCGCTCTAGCGCTTTAGTAGTAGGGAAAATATATAGGGGAGGGGGGGGAGGTCACTTTCCGTCCCCCCCCCCACAGGCTGCGATACACCCCAAATCGCCCAGGCCAGGTAGGGTTAAAATACTATGTTTACTAAGCTTATTTACTCCAGTCGGTGATAAGAAACAATAGTTTATCGGCGTGCTTGAACATTGATACTATTCTGGCACAAGATCCAATATGGTATCTAACATGGCCGCCACAGTCCTTACGATTGAAGATTTCCCAAAACTCGCAGCATATTTCCAAAGATAAGTGTATTCTCGATTTTCGTTGGAACTACGAAGTTTATACGGCGAATTAGTGTGCATATTGGAGTAACTAAGCATTGAATTTGACATGACTGAAGAATTCTAGGAACAATTAATCATAGATACATTCAAAATCGAGTCCATGAAAAATATTGAAAATATAATTTTCCTAATTTTTTTCGCTAAATTCATTAACACTTCCCTCAAATTATGAGGAGAAACGTAAATACTTTGACCCAAAGGACACATCGTGCAGGCATTTGAGTACACTTCGCCATCCATAAGATGGCTTGCGAATCGTGTGTCTCCATTATTGCGATGCGATATCCGGTACTTTACCGGATTCTGTTCGGCCTTCATCCGGCGGAGAACAGACTCGAAAAATCTGATAAATTACAGGTTTTCATACCACTTCTGAAACAGATATTGCCTGGGCTTACAAAATATATAGATATGTATAACTTTCGTATCACCCAAGAGGTGTGGTGGAGCTGAAATTTTGAACAAGTAGTTCGTCACATGACTCGAAAATGGCGAGTTACGTTGGGGTTACGTCGGTATACTTTAGCTGATTGGCTGACGAAGTCACGTGGTATTGATTTCTGGAAATTCCTTCTTGCAGTTGCCGAAAGTAGGCTGAAAATGGATACACACGATCCCAGGGTCAGTGTTACCGCGTATAGTTGACCGAGATGGTTACAGGTTAATCGTGCAGGGCGGCATAATTATAGCTATTACTCAATGAGCACAGGACCAGAATCATGCGAATAGGCCTAAAATGGCATGTTACGTTGTACTGAATTAAGCCTGAATAAAGTTGCCTGGATTTGAACAAACAACATGGTTAATTTGAGTGACAGATAACTTCACATTATCGCCATTTTCAATGTAACCATTATCCTTTCTGTCGAGGATTATTCAAATATATTCAAAATGGCCCTAAGCTGATCAGCTATGGTGTGACACCTGTCAGCTCTGACAAATGTATGCTTCGAGCAAACACTAATCACTTGAATTAGACGAATAATATTTAAGTCCGTCATCTTGAATGCCTTATTATTTTATTTTTTTGCTGAGGATCATGCAAATAGATCCAGAGTAGGTCTATTAATGGATTGATGAATCTAGAGTCTGAAAAAGCTAGATTTTTTTACTGCCAGCTAAGGGGTCACGTCCAATTAATCGAAGCACTTTCTCGATGCCTTCGAGATGAAACCGGGAGAGCAGAGCCGGGACCCCTGGCGACGTCTCCCGGTTTGCTTTCTATCTCGATCGAAACGTCTCGGTTTTCGAGAAGGATACGACATTGGTCGGTAATCTCGAAGGTGGTCCCGGTTTGTATATGTCCGTGTTTTGTTGCACTTAAATTGGTAAAATAGAATACCGAAAACTAATTGTTTGTAAGATGTCTTTCATGTTATTAAATGTTTAATCGATATATCCATGACCTGATTTTTCCTGAACCCAATTGAAAGAATTATATTATATAAATTAAAAATATAAAATTGGAAGATTTTCTCACACATTGATTGTATATCTGACTAATAATCGACGCGGAAAAAATGACACATCATCAACTGGATGATCAAATTGATATGGAAGCATGCAATGATTACTGTTCCATGAAATTGTTTAAAATGAAACATGGGTCGTTTCAACCAAAAAATGAAGTGTGACCGGTGTTTTACCCTCGGTGTGTAATTAGTTTTATAATGTTGTATTATTCATTGCAGATTCCATTTTACTGAGAATTACTGCCTTGAGATATTGCTTGAGTAAGGAGATTATATCAACAAAGTTTATTTCTGATATTAGTTTGCCTGATAGAAGTTAATAATGACAATAATGAGAAACCGGATAATTCACACTACAGTCGGTCAGTGAAACCCGTCGAGTTGAGACAGGGGTTAATTACTTTGAAAGAAAAACTGGGGAAAAACACTTTTGGTGGAGATTGGTAAGATCCTCACGTTCTATTATTTATTGCTAGTTTCATGTGTTTAGCAAATTAACTAAATAATGGATGTAATTAGCGCTCAATTCAGAGTTCAATCAGGCGTTAAATCAACGTACATTTTACTACAGCAATACCACGTGTTGTCAGTGTGAAAAGCTTATAGGAATGCTCAAAAACTTCAACCACGCGTTTATGTTTATATTTTCCGGTTTCCGAAGCATTATCAGCCGCTCCTGTGGTCTTCAAGCCTGCTGTATTTCTGAAAACCCGGGAAATCATTGAAGAAACGTGGTACAATAAATTTTCAAGTCACGATCCCATCAAATAAGTTCCTGGATATATCTCATAAAGTGATTCGAATTCTAAAACAGGTTCGAAATAATTTACACGGAATAATAATGAGCCAACTTATGTAATTCAATTGGTGATGTTTTTTGCCTTTCCATACATAACAAGCGCTGGATGAGCGCAAAGACCTCCGTCGAGGCAACAGGGTCCGTAGCGTAATACATCACTGAATAACATACGGCCGGATGCCAAGCTCAATTTTGCATTTGTTGGACGTTAGCTTCATCAATGGTAATTAATCTGGGATTGAGGGTTCCTCACTAGCATGTCCAGACAGGGATGTGAAAGTCACATTCCCAGCAAATAATTTTTGTTTGATTTGACGTGCTTGAAATATTGGGGTATGGAATAGAGTATATTGATGGAAAACCTGGAAAAGTGCTTGAGACATTAGGCCCCATCCCACCCACACCTCCCCATGAGAGGATCCCCTCACCCAAATCAACACGTTAGCGACAGAAATGAGACCCTGTGTGCCTAGTTGTACCAACTTGCTTGTGATTTTGTGCTATAGGCCCAACACAGCAACACTTCATATTTTGTATGTGTACAGTATAGCATCATCATTGATGAGAGAATGCTCTTCAAAACACACCTCATTTTACCGACACTTCGTTCTGATCTGTCTCAACATCATATGATGATTCAATGCGCTCGGTATAATTTTGTATACTGGTGTTACAGGTCACCTTCGCCTTCACCTTACTGTATCAATGACCATGGACTTGTACATGTATCACATTCACATTGAATGGTGATGGCTGATGAGAATATTGCCCCTATGGAACAAATGACTGGATTCCACGCAGCAAATATTTATTGTGTAACAGTGAGAAGAAAATTAATTGTATAAACATTCCAAGCCTCATTGAACACAAGCCGCACCATACTTGATATGAATATAACGCGCGTACATTAGCTCGCTTGGACGTCGCTTAGTTAAATATGGACAGACTCGCAAAAATCTCAAAATTTTCAAAAGCCACAAAAATGCCCTCAGCTTGTACAGAGTAAGTAAAAATACTTATGTACAACTTGATGTTTAGAAATGACTGTGTTGAGCGGTTCTATTCTCAACTTCTCTTTTATTCTATGTCATAGAGGACAGGGTTTGGTAGATAATTAAAAACTGTATTAACTCGGCTTCACATTTTAGAGAATGACTTTAATTGAGCCAAAGATGAAAGAGAAATACACTTATAAAAAAATCTATTTAAAAAAATATATGTTTATATTAATTTCCATAATTTATTGAAAAAAACTATACGTAGACTTCGACCACCCAATATCACACAGGCCAGGCAACTGTGAGAACAAGTGAAAGATACCCATCGAGTTGAGCGGATTTGCAGATAAACAACAACACAAAATTGCACTTTGTGCCTCACGAGGCCCTTCTCCATAGAGTGCATGCCAGTTATTTTTCTAGACTACAACAACAACAGTTTTTGCCTGTATCACAGTCCGAGCTTCCGATTACGCTTCAACCTTACCCAGACGACGGATAATTTTTGACAGATTGTCCGGCTAGGTTGTTGATCGGATTCACAGATCATGAATTCCACCGTGACGGAATCACCGTTGGGAAGACTTTTTCTTTATTCAAAGTCATGTACTCGGAAGTTCCGTGGTCATACCCATGTAGTTTCAAGTTTAGTTTGCTATTCTATATGACATCTGTTTACGGATCCATGAAAAATCTACAGATGATCCAGCATTTTCAGTAAATCATGCTTCGAAATGTTCGTGACCGGAATCACCTGAAACGGACATGACTCTTGACTAGTGTTGCTTGTCTATTTTTTTGCTGCTCTGTTTCAATCTGACTATTCTTATATGACATCTCTTACTAACATACAGTACCCAAGGATGATAAGATTTTTTTCATCGTGAGAAAAACACGACTGGATCATCCCAGGGGTTAAATCTAGTCCGTGACGGAATCGACAAAAAATCATGATGGAATCACGAGTGCGCTTTTTAAATCTTATCGGTAAAAGTGCTTTATTAATTACACATTTTCTTCAAAAAAATATTCCTGGAGTGAATTTATCTCTTCTACTTAGAAAATTAAAACTCTGACCTCTTATTTTTACTAAGGTATACAGCTCCCGCCACATGCATATCTTTTCTGCAGATGTTTCAAAATAGTATAGTTTTCAGTAAAGTGCAATTTTTCTTCTTTGACAATTTAGAATTTCCCGAGTTCTTCATGTTAAAAAATTGCGGGAAAAATATTTCGCTATTAAAACACATCTTCTCTATTATTGGCTTGTTCCCGGGGATCATAGGAAGCGAATAGAACAAACAGCATGCTAATATAGGGTCTACGACAGAATGTGGAGTGAATTTTATGCGAAAAAGGGCTGTTTAGCAATGTCCGCTTTTCCGTGGAATTCATGAGCGCACGATTGAAGTATCATGGGAAGATATATATTTCCAGTCGCTATCTCCCCCCCCCCCCCATCTTCAAACAAAAGGAAAAGAAAAAGCCGAGAGAGCGCCTCGTGAGGCAGAGTTATTTTTCCAGACTACAACAACAACAGTTTTTGCCTGTATCACAGTTCGAGCTTCCGATGACCCTTCAACCTTACCCAGACGACGGATAATTTTTGACAGATTACCCGGCTAGGTTGTTGATCGGATTCACAGATAACGATTGAAGCATGGGAAGATATATTTTTTCAGTCGCTATCTCCCCAACCCTCACCCCCCAACTAAAAAAAAAAGAAAAGAAAAAGCCGAGAGAGTTCTTCGGAGTTTTACGTTTTTGACCTCTGACTTTGAATTTGACTTCTCACTTCCGACTCGCATCCTGGTGAATGACACTCGTCCTTTATCTTTTTGCCGATTCAGAGATTCTCGAGGAAGTTTCCAATTTTCTTTCGTGAAAATTTACTTTTTATGAAAGCGCAGGTTTGTCTTCGTCGCATACCGGCCGCAAAATGGTACATCTTCAGAAAATTTATGACCCAGGCCTATCCCAAAGTTCACAAGATCATTATTGTTTAGCATCATCAGATAAACAAGACTAGTACGATCAGACACATGAAGGCGAAAATACTGTATAATTGACGTAATTCGTTGCTTTCCGCGTTTCAATGGTTGATCTTCAATGCAGAATCTAGGTGAACTAAATTTATAATGTCTGCTGCTTCAAACGAGTAGGCCTACAAGTACGTTCAGTTTTATTTTTTTAACAACAAAACTTGCATAATGTTAGCAACAAAAGTACATATCATAGGGCGTATGAACAGTACTATGTATTGAATGAAGAACAGAAATGCTGCAAATCCCCTGACCTGATCATGAACATGTCACGCTAAGAACATTGGAATAGGTCATAAATTTTCCGAAGATGTACCGTCTTGCATACCGGCCATCTGTACCAGCGCGAAGCTATAAGTTCACGCGCGAATTTAGTACCCTCGAATAAAGAGACCCGGTGGAAGCGCTGCAAAGGATACACACCTTTTGTGACGTAAGCATTCATTTGTGTCCAAAGAAAGATTCAAGATTTCGTCGGGAACCATGACGATCCCTATTGGAAATACTATGAGTCGTGGGTTCCCCATATGACAATTATTTGGCGGGAGATTTCACGTTGCGCTCCTAGACCTCCGTCTGATCGACGGAGGTAAAAATTGCACTGTAAGAGCAATTATGCGACTACAGATCTCTAGACGGAATAACAAAAAAAGTTAAAAGAATCATGTTTAATGTACTTCATTATCCATGGTTTAATGCATATGTACTCGCCGAGATTAGGTTCAAACCTTCATTTGACAGAATCTCGATTCCATTCTCGAAGCAAGTCGATCTATTTCGAGGGAGATCGAGATGCACTTTTACTTCGAGAGAAAACCGGGACGACAATCGATAGAGATAAACCGGGCCCCTTCGAGACGAGATATTTTTCGGTTTTACTCGTTTATCGAGAAACCGTCTCGATCGATTGAACATGACCCCTAAAGGCCTTGAAAATGAAAAATATGAGCAACATGAATATATGAGTGTCATATGAACCCACAAGGTCGCCATTTTGAATTTAACAATTTTATTCCCAGCTGAGAATGCCACAATAGAATCAAAATGAGCATAATGTGATATGCTCTGGTACGCACCTGCTCAATTTGAAACAGTTTGTGATTTTAAAGTAATGCCTTATATGAGCAACATGAACACTTTTTTTGTGGACTCCTTATTGCCACCATTTTGAATTTCACTATCATGTTTTAAGCTGAAGACCAAGCAAATACATTCAAAAAAAGGGTGAGTTGCCAGGCTATGATGCGAGACCCCTCAGTTCTAACAGTCCACACAATGTGCTGCAATCTAATTAAAATTAAATCCTATATCTGCTCCCCCTTTTGGATATGTCGCTTGAAGGATCTAACCGGCTTGCAGTAACTCGAGTGTCAACCAATCCTGAGAACGCTTCATGGTACTTTGACGGAAACATTAATGATGGAGCATTTTTGGTTGGCTCAGTCGACTTAGACGCCGCGCTGGCGGGGTCTCTTTTCATGTTGCCGCGGTCCCGACATTGTGGCACCATAATACGGGGTAGATATATGGACTGGTCTTTGGTGTAAACATTGGGATAAACGGACACGGTGACCCTATCTCCCCTCCCCGACTGCAAGTGGATTAGTCCAGATGCGACCATGATGTCATAATTCTATTACATATTCATGGTATGGGCGCTCAGAACACCAAATTCAATTGAAATACGTAAGACCCCATATAGCGACATGCACGATTGGGGAGAATTGATATAATATTAATTTATTAAGATTGAATGAGCTAAGAATAATGCTTCACATTATGCGAGCAACATAGAAAAGTGGGCTTTTCAGATGACTCTACATGATCGCCATTTTGAATTTGACTATATCTTAATCGTAGTCAAATGCAAATAGATTCAAAATGGACATAATGTGTTGTTCAATGATTAGAGGTCCATCGGTTTTGATAAAACTGAACAATGAGCTAAGAGTAATGCATTGAATTATACGAGTAACAAGACAAAGCCTGATTTTCAGATGGTCCCATATGACCGCAATTTTTAATTTAACCTTCATAATCTTAATCTTAGAGAAATGATTAGGATATGATTAGAGATCCCTCAGTTTTGATAAATTTGCGCAATGATCTCAGAATAACGCCTTGGATTATAAGAGCAACAATAAAAGCCTTGACTTTCGATGACCCCTCATGGCCGCTATTTTGAATTAAACCATTATTCTTTAAGCTAAAGTAATGTGTTAGACATTGTTGTGAGATCCCTCAGTGTTCATAAATTGGCACGCTGAGCAAAGAGCATTACCTTGAATTATACGAGTACCCTAAAGAATCGAGATTTTGAATTTAACCATTCTGGGTGCCATTTTGAATTTAACCATTATATTGTATCCCGAAGATCATGCAAATAGATTCAAAATGGGGCCAAAGTGATAGAATATAACGTGAAACTGCTCGGGTCAAAATGGGAGTAAAGTGATAGAATATAACGTGAAACTGCTCGGATTAAAACATTCACATTTTACCTAGCCTCTCCCTATATAAAGTCAATATTCCACCGGCAAACAGGCAGATATCGAAAAGACATTAAGTTACATAAAAAAACATAGTCTACATAAATCCCCGCGGGGGAGAGGAGAGTTTCGATTATGGTTCATACTCCATGTAACGATCACGAGACAATGAATACAATAGCCAAGTCTGGGAACAACAATATGTCTAGACTTCAGCCTTTTCAGCTGCACAAAGACTCAGACAATGGCGTCCTACATGAAGATATATCTACCCGATTATTGGCGTATGATCTATATTTCTATATTTCAGATAAAACCGCTACTAAAGATGGGATCTATAGAGAAAATGGTAAAGCGAAAGCGTTATACAAAAGTAATGTCCTTCTGAAAAAGAATGCAAGATACAATGTAGAGCACTTGTTTAACTTGTCCTCTAATTGGGTTATACCAGCCTCGTTAATCATGGTTTGACTAAAATATAAATATTTCATATGAACATGGAATAACAATCGTTGTAATTTTGAGATGGTCCCTGATTAAAAAAACCCAACAACATATTCCTGAATACCGCAATATATAGCACATTAGTATTTTCGCAGTATATTTAGGTCTTAGGAGTAATTGTTACGATTAGATAATGAGTTGGTTACCCAGTAGCCCAAAAACCTAAATTTCAATATTTACGCCAAGATGGATTAACCTCCACTTCTTCCGGAACTATTTAAATTAGAGGACGCAATTTTTTGAAAATATATCAGTATATAATGGTTGAACATTTCAGGAAGTTTAGTAAACTTTGACTCAGTAATATAGCCTACAGAAGACTTTGAAAATTCAAAAATAGGGAAAAATTCGATTTTACCTGGCATTTGGAAACGACCCCTTAGTGACGTCACCCCAGTAACATTAAATCGAATATTTTGATTTCAATATTCAATGAAGAACGGTGTTATATCTATGCCTCATAATGAAAATCCGAGAACACAATAAGGAAGTTATTGTTGTTTGCATAATCCTTCCCCAACCTAGTGTTGGCTCTAGTCTCGCGCCTAGTCTCATATTGTTGTACCCAAACAGACTATTGTTTTCATTCGGCCCGTGACCCTCACATGAAAGATGGACAGGCTATATGATCACAAGCTCTTCAAATAAGGCTTCGGAATAGCACAGGCCCGCAAAACAAGAGATTTGGGGGGTGGGGGGTGGGGGTCGGGGTGGTGGTATTAGGGTGAAGTGTCGAAATATGGGGTCTCTATATATAACCCCCATGTTGATTTATATAAAACATCTCTTGTTTTGCGGGCCTGTGGGAATAGGGTGGTTTATGAATAGACGTGATACATATGCTTTTCACACATATTACAATACAGGGCATATATAAATATGTTACAAGTTATTAGTATACCTTATATTCGAATGTTGTGTTTTGTTTGGACGAGCGCAGTCTGTGTACCAGGATTTAGTTCCCGAAACAGACGATAATTCCCGCGCGTGAGGGTAATATTGCTCCAGCCAATGAATATTGTTTCGTGTCGTCATGGAGACGGGATATATTCGTGCGTGCAACAGATGGTCGCGGTAGCACAAACACCGAATTGATCTGCCGACAGCGTCACAACGAAACAATGAGATAAAAATGAAGAATATTCAGCAGATTTTCTGATAAAAAATATTTTAAAAAACATTTTTGCTGTATAAAGACAAATTCTAGAGAGTGTGTAAAGGCGTTTGCAGGAGAGCTCAGTATCCTTAAAACAAGCACATATATTTGACCTAGCCTCTACCTCTGTTCCGCGTATATTTCACTTCCAAATAAGCAGATGTCGAAAAGACATTCATCAAGTTAAATAAAAACAGTCTAAAAAAACCCGCGCGGGGAGAGGGATGAGAGTTTCGACTATTGGGGTTTGCATCACGGATGCTTCTTTATGTAACTAGTTTCAGAAAGCATCACCCATTCACTGAACTTTACCACATAGTCCATAGTGCAGTTGGGATAGCTTTCACAAAGACTCGAAAACGGCTATTTTAATGCATCCTGTCATTTCAGTAGCAGTTATGGAATGTCACTTTAACAGGGCTGCTAATTCTCTACACTGTAATGCTGCTTCGCGTTCGTGATCAGAACTTCGACTCATATAATTTAGGAAGTCAGATGTCTCACGAGCAGATACTGACTAATCTGATCTCTCGACATTGCCGGACTGCTATCATCGAACTTTCGATTGTCTGCCAATAATTTTGTTCTGCAAGAAGTCTAATATATCACATTAGTCTTCTCGAAACACCTGAACTGGAGGGTGAAACAGCGTCCATCATGGGACCTTGGAGTTTGCCCTTACCATAAAATCAAAATCTTATGGGATATATCAAAATCCTATGAATCAAATTTTCATGGAATTTCGAAATCCTATAGGATGTTCTAAATCATCCAGGGGGACTATTACCCCCATATGTCCGACTCTATTTTTTATGAAATAGGGTATTTTGCAAAGCGTTACTATGCGAAATCTGTTAGGGCGAAGAGAACACTCCTTTGATGAATTTTCCTGTCTCCACCGATTCTGACACGAATCACAGTTAGAGAAAATAAATGTCATCAATATTTCTTGGAGTCAAACGCTAAGCATTCTACGATCAACGATGGACAACTTGGTAATGGAGAAAAGCTTTCTAGCTGGCGTTTATCCAAAAAAGTTCATGGAAAATTGAGGGAAGCGAAATATTCAAGCATGCGGTATTCAAGTGTCCCAGAATTAGTTCATATAAATCAAAATTAGATTGTTCATGCAAAATACAGGGAGTATACACAGATTAAACTGTGAAAAAGAATCAGCTGAAATATACGTTCATGGATAAATAATACGTGAGTTATATCGTGGTACCATCTGCTGCATTGCCCCCGAAGATGTAGGTGTAGTCACCAAAGCAAAGTTCCTGGCTCGTTCAGATAAATGAGATATTGACAACAATAGTTTACAGTTGGCAGCCATCTTGAAATCCGAAATGGCCGCCACTAAAAATTCTATTGTGCCATCATATGAAGCTTTACTGCTTTAAATGTGGGTACAGCCATTGGAATCAAGTTCATAATGAGATTACGTATGACCATACTGATCAAAATAAGTTTCAAATGGCGGCCATCTTGTAATACAATTAAGAATTAAGAATATATTGACAAAATACGTTTCAAATATTGGTCATGTTGAAATCTAAGATGGCCACCATTGTAAATCTATAATGCCATCAGCTGACGACTTGACTCTGTAAATGTGGGTGTAGCCACTGGAATAATGTTCATAACACGTTCAGGTGAAGAGATATTGGCTAAAATAATCTTCATATGGCGGCCATTTTGAAATCCATAAAGACCACCCAAGAGGTTGCTGAAAAACATGGCAACATCGAAATTCGTGATCTACACAAATTTTTGAATTAATTTAACCTTGTTGCCAAGAATGTACCCATAACACCCACATATTTACACAAGCAAACTGTAAACTATTCTTGGTGTGCTTCTTCCATGTCGATAAATTCAGACCAGACCTGGTCAATCACCATAGGGGAGGTACAATTTTGTGGTAAAAATATTTCTCCACATTTCCCTCGAGATCTTTGGCAGAAAGTTTGTTTTTTTTAATCGTTTGGCCATCTCTCTTGATTATTTTGGCAAAGTCGGTGTCAACAACGGAACCTTTTTTGTTTTCATGGTTAAATCAACTTTCTTTATCTTCCAGAAATCCCCCTTTTTCATTAGTGGTCTCGCACGAATTCCTTAGCACTTGTTACGGAATCGTTCAAACCTACCTCGGATTCAGCAGTACCATAAACACTGGCAATCTCTGATTATTATTTATTTATTTTTTTGCTGTTTCTAGCCAACTCTTCGGAACGTCCACATGACGATACAAACATGACAGGGGTCACCTTTGGTTATTTTGATGTTTTAAAAATATGCAGTCAGTGTATTTGTCAGTACGACGGCAACGTTTTCCTCCACCTGTTTGATGTTTAATTAAATTTATCTGAATTAGTTTAATTTAATTAATTAATTGCATTTTTTGCCAGAATATTAAAAGCCTCAAACATTGTATTAAGTGACTTCTGAATCTTCGCCATATTGCAAATAAAGAAAGCACAAGTACGGTAGAATTAGGTGCGCCTGTGGGACTAAGCAGCTAAACGCACTCCAATACACTTTTCCAGTGGGCATGTAAACCTTCGGGTGTACCCAGGAGTTGGGTAAATGGCGCTGGTAGAGCCGGGGATATACGTACGAGAGACGGCATATAAGGGGTCATATTGAAGCTCATGATGGAGTTATACCCATGCACAATGGAACCGATTTAGGCCTATTTCGAAGGGTTCGAATATTTTTAGGGTGAATTATGGGACCCACCCTCAACATGTGCCTTAACACATCCAACTCCCGTCTTCACGCAGTAACGCCCAAACGCCGAGGATTAAGATTCTCCTACACACAAACACACACAGAAACATACCTATACGTAGTTCTATGGGTATAGTCCAGTCCCTATTCTGATTGCCTAGTTCAATGATAGAACAAAAACAACAACAGTATATCCTGATGCCGCTTGAAATGAAGGGCGATTCCGCTCATAGGTCCAGCATGAAGACCAAGCGTCACTTGGAAGTGGATATGGGATTACCACTCACCGAGGCCCTGGAAGATGCGCTCAAAATAAGAAAACATCTATTCCAGGACATGTTGCCTCAACGATATCCTGGACTGCCTAATGATGCTTAGGCTAAACTGGAGGGGCACAAGAGCAGTCGACCGTCGGCACGATCAGCTTCTGGTTGGACAAGAGCAGTCGGAGATTGGCACGCGCGGTTCATGATTGGACAAGACAAGAGCATACCAGAATTGTAAACACACCCATAGTGGCTATCCAGGTGTACGTGCATGGGTGTGTGCGTGTGTTTAGGAGGGTCTTACTCCCCAGCGTTAGGGCGTCACTGGATGAAGACGGGCGTTAGATGTGTTAAGGCATATTCTGAAGGTGTTATAACGGTGGGTCCCATAATTCCCCCTCAAACGAATTCGAACCCTTTCAAATAGGCTTAAATCGGTTCCATTGTGTATTGGAATAGCTCCATCAGGAGTTTCAATTTGACCCCATGTATGCCGAAACTCGTACGTATATATCCGGTGTGATTGATAAGAAGGTCCTGGTGATTAGCGCCCTATTTCATATCCTTTTCTATTGCAACCAAGGACGGACACTTGCCCCCAATGTGGAGAAAAGTGTCCTAGCTGGATTAGCAGATGGCGGACGGACACTCTTAGCCACAGGGCATTCTTATCCTCCACACTGACTCTACGAAGGCCATTCACTCAATTCCATGGTGCAGCCCAAGGTCGATATGCCCACTGGGTTAGTTTATTTTGGTGCAGGTAGCTGTTTAGTCCCGCAGCCGCACCTAATTCGACCGTATTTGTGTTTTCTCTACTACTTCTGATGTCACCAATGGCGTCACCTCCAGCCTAAACCATGCCTGTCGTAGTTTACACCACACCGGCAGCAAGATGAGAGCCTGTCCTGCATATTTGGGCCAATAATAGCACCTGAAACGTTCAAACAGGCCTCTGTGCAAACCCGAATTTCCCACTTCGCTACAACTGCCCGAATGCGCATGCGCGCCATGACATCACCTCACCTCTGACAGCCCGGAACGTATCTTAGGTGAATGGCACCGCTTATTATTTTTTCCCCGTCTTCCCAGACACTCTAGGCTGATTAAGCATTTCCGTGGCACTTAATATGTCCTCTTGCACGTCCGTGAAAGTCAGATCTATACACAGTTGCATGTCCACATATATTTTCAATAAATTATGAATTTTTTTTTTTCAAATCGATTTTTTTTTTTCATATTTTTCCTAAACGTTTTTCTTTCATCTTTGACTCAATAAAGTCATTTCATTTGATGTAAAGTCGAGTTACTACAATTTTTAATTTTTTACCATACCCTGATCTCTATGGCATAAAAAAAGAGAAGTTCGGAATAGAATCGCTCAACACGGTCATTTGAAAAGATTCTCAAAAACAAACAAAAGCCTACCTTTCCAGATGCCATCCGTTTATTACTTCCCAAGTGGCCAAAGCTTCGGAATATATACGCTTTGAATATCTAAACCTTCCCTTGAGGACAGAAATTCATTCTTCGCGCCTGAAAACGGCTTTTTCAACTTTTAGTCAAGTCTTCGTCCAATATTACTTCTGTCAAAATTTTATGTGCCGGGTTAGACAATATGATCCGCGACGACTGGTCGAAATTATCCCCAAAGGTCATCTCCCACTTATTGGATTATCTGTCCGTTTTACTACAACATGCTCTGCATTCTCCGCGACTCGGTCGTTCTACAACTCTACTCACCCAGGATGGGAGAGTCGACAAAGATTGTCCATTCGGCTAAAAATAGCGAGCGTGATAACAACCAGAAATCTTATTAAACTGAAGTACAAACTTCTTCAATAAAATTGTCTTCCCGGTCTCAGCTTTTCCTGAACTGGAGACATTATATGACCTGCAATTACGGTCGAAAATATGTCCGCTACCAAGGTGTTCGTGAAATTGCATTTCCCGCTGTGTTCCGTTGTTGTTCTCGCTATTTTTAACCCAGTTACCAAGAATTCATTGGTCGACTCTTCCGTCCTGGATCAACCTGTAACCATCTCGGTCATCTAAACGCAGTAAGACTGACCATGGGATCGTGTGTATCCATGTTCAGCCTACTTTCGGCAACTGCAGGAGGGAATTTCCATAAATCAATACCACGTGACTTCGTGAGCCAATCAGCTAAAGTCTACCGACGTAACCCCAACGTAAATCGCCACTTTCGAGTCATGTGATGAACTTACTTGCTCAAAATTAAGATCCACCACACCTCTTGGATGATACGAAAGTTATACATACCTATATATTTTGTAAGCCCAGGCAATATCTGTTTCAGAAGTGGTATGAAAACCTGTTATTTATCAGATTTCTCCGGTCTGTTCTCCGCCACATGAAGGCCGAACAGAATCTCATAAAGTACTGAATATCGCTCCGCGATAATGGAGACACACGAATCGCAAGCCATCTTATGGATGGCGAAGTGTACGCAAATGGTCCTGGATTAGTGGAGTTGTAAAATGACCGAGTCGCGGAGAATGCGAAGCGTTTTAAAGTAAAACGGCAGATAATCCAGTAGGCGCGCGATGACTTTTGGGGATAATTTCGACTATTCGTCGCGGATCATATTCTCTAGCCCGGCACATAAAATTTTGACGGAAGTAATATTGGACGGAGACTCGGCTAAAAGTTGAAAAAGCCGTTTTCTGGCGCGAAGAATTAATTCCATCAACAAGGGAAGGTTTAGATATTCAAAGCGTATATATTCCGAAGGTTTGTCCACTTGGGAAGTAATAAACGGATGGCGATTGGAAAAGTCAGCTTTCGTTCGTTTTTGAGAATCATTTGAAATGACCGTGTTGAGTGATTCTATTCCGAAATTCTCTTTTTTCTATGTCATAGAGGTACGTATGGTAAGAAATTAAAAACTGTAGTAACTTGGCTTAACATCAAATGGAATGACTTTATTTGAGTCAAAGATGAAAGAAAAATAAATTTAAAAAAATCGATTTTTTAATTTATTTTTATTAATTTTCAGAATTTATTGAAAATATACGTGGACATCTACCATCCAATATTCCACAGGCCAGGCAATTATGGATCTATGCCGATCTTAGCAAGCCGCTATGTCAGTCTGTTTGAGACACTAATATGATAGTTGTGTCCAAATGTATTATAGTTGTGTCCACTATCTGTTTTGGTACAAAACAGGGTCTGTTCGATACAAAAAGTTCGCTAGCCTTGTTTTCTAGAAGTCCGTATGACGCGTGGACGCACGGATTCGCTCAAGGGGTTCCGAAATGACGCAGACAAATGAGGAAGTAGGTACAGATCAAGACTAAACAAAATTGATAGTCATTTGAAAATTAACGGATTGTCAAACGATAATCACAGAATTAATTAAATATACCAGAAATGTTTTTATCTGTCCGAGGTTGGAAATGTTTCCAATGCATCAACCATAATCCTGGCTTACCAATGTACGTGGTTGCGTAAGGAAGTTCGCTGGTTGTTTTGGGCTTTGGCAGCCATTTTCTATGTTTTTACCCGTTTTGTAATGTAGGTTATATCTCCCTTTCCTAGGTTAAGAGATAGGGGTTTCCTTTAAAAATCTCCTTGGTGAGAATTTTGCACAGTAACATTCATTCAATTTGAAAATTTTTGACAGACATTGTGACTTGCCTTCAAACAGTTAGAATATATGAAAAAGTTAATTAGTATTTATATGATTTTTTTCTTGAATATGCTTCAAAACCAGCGCTATTCAGTTTTCTGGGTTATCAATCAGTCCATTTTACAGTGTCCACAGCTAAAAAATTCACACGACCGTATAATTTTATTTTCGTTTTTCCTCATATTAGTCAATTATGAATTCAACAACACACATTATTCAAAAAGTTAATTACTTTGATTTACCCCCAGCGGACATCCACACAAAAAATATATAAAATATTAGGGCAATTTTATTAGTGAGATTGTTTCTACATGACCGCACTGCGGTGGCCTAATAGTAGAGCGTCGGCCTGGTAAACGGTAGGTACTTGGTTCGATCTCAGGCCGGATCATACCAAAGACTTGAAAAATGGAACTTGTTGCTTCCTCGATTACGCTCATCATCAAGGGGATAGAACAAGGACTGGTTCGCTCGGCGTCAGTAAAATATGACTGAGTGGAGTGTCTTGTCTGCCTACGGCATGATATTTCAGTGTGACAGTACTATAAATATGACAGCATTAGATCTGCCCTGTTACAAGAGCCCATCCCTCTCCCCTCCCCTTCCTTCCCGTCGTGATATACCTTACAGTTCGAGGAATGGAACTTTTAGATATTTGTCACGGTGTTTTTTTTTTTCATAGGGATTATCATTACTTAGAATGCATTTACATGTATAAGATTCCCAATGAACAAATTCTTCAAAACTAACTTTCTTCTTCATGCTCTATATGTTATCATGTGTACTACAGCAATAATTCATAAAAAAAATTCAGTGAAATTTGATATTTGGACGAAGGGTGAAAAAAGTTAAATGGCGTGACTAACTAGCCTATCGATCTGAAAGCAACCTTGTTTAACACAACGCCAGTTTCTTGTGCCGCCATGCATATTAATTAGTAGCATACAATATTCAGTATGGAAGTTTACTAACCGTGACCGTGACTAGATAAGCATAAACAATCTGAGACATTAGCCGTATATAGAGCGTAAATGTCTTATCATTTCTGCTGGGGTGGGGAAAAATTTGTGTCATGAGGTCGCGGCCCTTGGGCGTTGACCTTGGACCCGAAGTTGCTATGGTAACGTGGTGAGCGATGGGTGGGGTGGATGTACAAATTAGGATGTACAAATTAGCATATTTCCTGGACCCTAAAAAGCGAAAACCCGGACTTTACGCTAAAAACGGAGGAAAATCCCTCTCAAATGGGTCGAAGTGGGCCAGTATTGCTTCGGTTTGGTGTCATCGTGAAACGCTCTTCGAGGCCGATCCTGTGTGGGCAATAAGGTCACGTGACGGGCCGGGGTGGATGTAAAACTAGGATTTTCAGGAAAAACTAGGAATAAGCGGACTGGACAAACCGTCAAATTGGCCGAGGTGGACCAATATTGCTCCACGGGGATCGGGTAGGGTGTCAACGTGGAGCGCTCATCAGGTCGATTACGTGATCGGCGGTTGTATGCTAAATTAGCATTTGTCTTGAAAATATAAAAACCGGAACGCGGACTTTACACGTAAAACTGGAGAAAGCCCCTCATTTAAATAGGTCTAGATGGGTCCTACTTGGTCTACATGGGTCGTGGAGGACGTCATCTTGAAGCCTTCGTCGAGTGAAATACGACTGAGTTGGGTTGGATTAGAAATGACGTCATGCTACGCATGCGCATTTGAGGCGTACTAGCGGAAGTGGGCATTTTGGGGTGGGCAGAGACGTGTTTGGGAGATTGAGAGATCATCCTTGATGTAAATAGACCGTACAGGGTATGATATTGAAGCTCCCGGCATGTAGATGACGATGAGGAGGTTTGGAAAGGAAAGGAGGTCAAGGTAGAATTAGGTGCGCCTGTGGGACTAAGCAGCTAAACGCACCCCAATACACTATCCCAGTGGGCATGTCGACCTTGGAATGCACCAAGGGATTGGGTAAATGACCCTGGTAGAGCCGGGGATATTCGTACGAGTGACGACATACATTGGGTCATATTGGAGCTGTACCCGTACACAATCGAACCGATTTCGAAAGGTTCAAACATTTTTTATGGTGAATCATGGGACCCACCCTCAAGATCTGCCTTAACACATCCAACTCCTGTCTTCACGCAGTAACGCTCAAACGCTGAAGATTAAGATTCTCCTACACACACACAGACACAGAAACATACATATTCGTAGTCCAGTCCCTATTGTGATTGCCTTGTTCAGTGATAGGACAAAAACAACAAAGATTCCAGGTAAATCATTTTATTATCTCCTCCATCACAGCACATATGCCGATATGTGCCGCTGCTCAGCTTATACATGCCTTTGGTCCTCGAAGAAAGATAATCGTCATCGCCGGAAGTGGCGTCATCTCAGGAAAAGACATACATCAGTAAAACAGCACTGGTTATCTTTGAATAGTGTATCCTGATGCTGCTTGAAATGTAGGGCGATCCCACTTATAGGTCCAGCATCAAGACCAAACGTCACTTGGAAGAGGATATGGGATTGCCACTCACCGAGACCCTGGAAGATGCGATCAAAATAAGAAAACACTTATTCCAGGACATGTTGCCTCAGCGATACCCTGGACTGCATAATGATGCTTAGGCTAAACTGGCGAGGCACAAGAGCAGTCAACGGTTGGCACGATCGGCTCCCGGTTGAACAAGAGCAGTCGGAGATTGGTACGGGCGGTTCCTGATTGGACAAGACAAGAGCATACCGGAATTGTAAACACACCCATAGCGGCTTCCCAGGCGTACGTGCATGGGTGTGTGCGTGTGTTTAGGAGGGTCTTACTCCCTAGCATTAGGGCGTCACTGCATGGAGACGGGCGTTAGATGTGTTAAGGCAGATTCTGAAGGTGTTATGACGGTGGGTCCCATAATTCCCCCTCAAACGAATTCGAACCCTTTCAAATAGGCCTAAATCGCTTCCATTTTGTATTAGAATAGCTCCAACAGGAGCTTCAGTTTCACCCCATGTATGCCGAAACTCGTACGTATATCTCCGATGTGATGGATAAGAATGTCCTGGTGATTAATGTCCCTTTTCTTATCATTTTCTATTGCAACCAAGGCCGGACACTTGTCCCCAAAAGTGTCCTAGCTGGGTTAGCAGATGGGGTACGTATGAGCCCATGTACTTCAAGATCCTCATGGTACTCATATGAACAGTCACAATCAAAGCGTGACTGAGGTACATCATTTTTAGATGACGACTCTATAACGAATATTATGGATTAAGAATACTGATCAGCGATACGGATTTGATATTTTGGAACATCATGATATCTTGCCGGCATCATTGAAAACTGTTGACCGCTTCTCTCTTGCAGGAAACAAGCCTATGTTTATGTATACTTTTGTCTTTTTGAATTTGGTGCTAATACTGTTATATGGAAATGGAATAGGTCTTTGGATTATGGACGCGGATATTCTCTAATGGACGACGGCTGGATTATGAATGACGGACTAGACGCTTGTAACTCTTAGCCACCGGACATTCTTAACCTCCACACTGACTCTACGAGGGCCATTCACCCAATACCATGGTGCATCTCATGTCGATCTGCCCACTGGGTTAGTTTATTTTGGTGCAGGTAGCTGCTTAGTCCCACAGGCGCACCTAATTCGACCGTATCTGTGTTTTCTCTACTAATTCTGATGTCACCAATGACGTCACCTCCAGCCTAAACCATGCCTGTCGTAGTTTACACCACGCGAGCAGCAAAATGAGAACCTACCCTGCATATTTGGGCCAATAATTGCCCCTAAAACGTTCAAACAGGCGTCTGTGCAACCCCGAATTGTCCACTTCGCTACAACTGCCCAACTGCGCATGCGCGCCATGACATTACTTCCCGTGCAAACCACATCAACCGTCCCATACACAGTGACTGAGGGCTTTAATATGACGCCCTGCCCGGTAAATTCGGACACAGATTGGCTCTTCAATTGCCTAAACACGCACCTGCGCACCCCAAAATGCTCGCTTCGCTGCTACTCCTCGACTGCCTATGCCCGCCACGACGTCCTTTTCATTCCAAACCACCCACATCGTCGGCTACATGCCAAGAGCTTCAATATGACATGCTGTGCGGCCAGTTTAGAGCAAGGGTGATCTCTCAATCGCCCAAACACGTCCCTTCTCACCCCCCCCCCTCCGAAATGCCCGCTTTCGCTACTACGCCTCGCTTGTACATGTGTAACATGACACCATTTTAGTCCAACCCACCCCAGTCGCATTCTACTCGACGAGGGCTTCAAGATGAGACTCTCCGCGACACTTGTAGATCTAGTAGGGCCCACCTAGACCTATTTAATGAGAGGGGGGAATTCTCCGGTATTAGGTGTAAAGTCCGTATTCCGGTTTTTATATTATCAGGACAAATCCGAATTTTGCATGCAGCCACCCATCACATAATCGGCCGACGAGCGTCCGAATTCTGTGGACTAATATTGGCCTACCGCGACCCAAGTGACGACGTGTCCAGTCCGTTTTTTCGTATATATTTCCACTGAAAATCTTAGTTTTACAGACCCTTCACGGGATGGACCTCCCTGAGCGCTTCGCGGTGGCACCCTCATAACATCCATCCTGTAAGACCAATATGGTCCAGGATTTTCAACAGTTTGACCGTAAATTCCGTGTTTCCGCTTTTAAGGGTCCAGGGAAAATGCCATTTTCTACATCCACTCCAACCACCACGTGACCTTAAGCCTCCTCTCCACGTTACCATAGCAACACCAGGCTTAAGGTCAACGGCCAGGGTCCGTGACGTCATGACGCGACATTTACGCCACATTTCCCTCACTCCCACAGAAATGATAAGAGATTCACTGACCTGTAGGTTGTTAACACATATGTTTCCAGTTTTATAAAGTTATCTGAAGTAGTTCAGCACAGACTGGCATATTGCATATAATTTTTCTCGATATTTGCTTGTTGCCAGTGAAACCTTGTGGAATACGCGTTCATCGAACGTCGGAAGGAACAAAAAGCACTAAGTTTACTGAACTGATATATACACACAAAATGGATGTCGGTTTGGCTAATTGCACAACTGAATGGTCCACAGTGCTGCTAAACAAGCTTTGACAATTCTACCGACATGCTTTGTAGAGGCTTTCAACATGAATTACAACACATATAAGGGTAGTGGGAAGAGGTGCCGACATACTGACTGCGTCACATGACTTCACAGAATAGTCTTCTGGTTAACCTATTCTAAAGCACATACCAAGAATCTAACGATTCGTGATATGTGTTGTATCTCAGGTACGCTTTTATTGTACCTGTTCATGTGGCAACTTGGATGATATGACCACACGGTATACCGGCATTGAATTAAATAAGCTGTTTGCCGCATGTTTACCTATACCCTCTATCCTTACCTTATTATCCAATTACATGTAGTATTACCCTATTATCCCAAGTAGTATTATATAAAGTATTGCACTCTAAAAATGGCGGCCTCGATTTCAGCTTTGTGGCGTCATCTCCTGTTCCGGTCACGTGAGCGGAAATGACCTTTTATCCCTGCTCACAATACCGGATAACATGGTGCACAGGGCTCAAAGGTCACTTCCGGTCACATACCCGGATCCAGAGGTGACTTCATACCACAACACCCACGGGTGTTAAGGCCAATTGATCTTTGTCCATCGACATCAATTCTACCTTGAATACTCCCCAGTCACTTCAATGTTAATTTACTCCCCGGTCACTTCATTTTTAATTGATTCCCCAGTCACTTCAATGTTATTCCGCCTTGTGGTGTCACTTCCGGCTCCGCTAGAGGTCAGTCATACATCTGATGCTCCCCAGTCACTTCAATGTAAATTTGCGTCTCAGTCACTTCAATGTTAATTTCCTCCACAGCCAATTCAATACTTCAATAACCAACTTTATCCCTCTCTCCACACTACTTCATGGCGATAGCCTAGGTCCAGGCATCTCGACGTACGGTCTAAGCAAGTATTATAATACGGTACCGATGACTGCGCGCTATATTATGTAATGAGGCACAGATAGCTCTTGTATTGTGTTATCCGTTATCGGAAATTTTTTTTCCCTAACTAGAAACCTAGCATTTAGACCTGGATGTTTGATTCTACTGTACGTTGACAGGAATTTCCCTTTCCGAAAGAGATCTTGAAATTTCAAATTATTGTTTTGTTCACCTTTTGATCAGGGTCTTAGTCCACTATATGTACAATGTCTCGTGGGGTGTCATTCGCGACCTATTCTGTCGAAGTCACAGTACCTCGCGCATTAATGGTGTAGGGATTTTACACCGCTCCAGTGTAAACCGTGATCCGCCGCACGTGAGGCACACCACACACTATAGGAGGAGATCAAATATATATCTAAATGAATTGAATATTCCCTTGAGTCTACCTCCGAGGAATGTCGTCTAATTTGAGGAGTTCCTGCTGGGTTTTTATATACTGATCAGCGATACGGATTTGATAATTTTGGAACATCATGGGTGTCTTGCCGGCATCATTGAAAACTGTTGACCGCTTTTCTCTTGCAGGAAAGAAGTCTATGTTTATGTATACTATGATTGTCTTTTTGAATTTGGTGCTAATACTGTTTATGGAATATGGAATAGGTCTTTGGATTATGGACGCGGATATTCTCTAATGGACGACGACTGAATTATGAATGACGGACCAGACGCTTGTAATTTATCTCAGGCCGATCTCCATGGCAACATAATTCGTACTGCTGACATGCGCTGCTCAGAGTTAAGGCGTTATACTGTGCCTGCAAGGAGTTTAAACATGGATGCTTATATGGATCCCTATCCGTCATGGGCGAGATCAGTATAGCCTACATATACTACGAGCCTGTGCCGAGTAGTGAGGTGTATATCTCCTCTGCTTTTCGGAGGATGTCGGTCGTCTCCGGTGGCATCTTGTGAGTCCGAGTCGTACCGGAATTCCAGCATACGCGTTTTCGCCAACTGGTATACCATACACTGTATTTGCAGCTGGAGGTTGTGCACTAGTTGTCGATACAGTGTTCCACTTCATGTACATACATTAAAACTTATACAACAAACCGATCTCTCTCAAATAATCTAAAATACAATCTTCTTTTACCCGACTAAAAGATCTTCCAAAGTAGCTGCTCGATAAAAAGTGTCTCTTATAATCTTAAAATCTATACACTCGATAAGAATATGATTCACTGTGAGATCTTAGTGGCATGGAATACACCTTGGAACTGGTTCTTTTCGTTAGTAAATATTCGTGAGTTAATCATGTATGGTCGATTCTGCATCGTCAAATCATGGCTTGATCGAAACGTTTCTGGCTGTTCACGTGAGTATAGCCTACAGTTTTTTTGAACTCGCGAAGTATTTTATTATCCATATTATCCCATAAAGTTTGAAACAACTTTCTCACATAAGCACAGATAGATGGCCTGAAATCGCTGTATGGGATTCCGACAGGATCAACCTCATTATCTAGGGCTGCCTTAGCCATTTTATCAGTTTCAGTATTACATTTGATGTCAACGTGACTAGGCACCCAACAAAACACAATATCAATCTGTTTATCAAATCTACAGTCATATAATTGTAGAATATTCAAGATGGTGGGATGAGTTGAATTTCCACTTTTTTATCGCTTGAAGGCATGACAGTGAATCTGAGAATATGACATATTTTTTTTCCTTTTAGTGGACCCAATACCTTCTAAAGCCGTCAATAGAGCTTTTGCTTCGGCAGTGAATATCGAACTTTTACCTGGTAGTCGATATGTTTCAGTTTTCGAACTAGCACATGCTACTCTCTCACCATTTTTACAGCCATCTGTATAAATAGCCTGATGCGATCTGTATTTCTCTCTCAGTAGACCAAATTCTTGTGTATACACGAGCTGGCTCGTGTCTGCCTTTTTATATTTCGTCAGTGTAATTATCTATTTCTGGTTTGGCTAACTGCCATAGTGGAGTTGGCAAGAGCTTGTTAGGTAAAATTTAACTAAGCTTAATACCAGCTGCTACAATGTGTGGTTTCATACAAATTCCAAGAGGTGGAATAATGGGGTATTTCTTCAAATAGAAGTCCACGTACTGAGGGTTGAAAACACAGCTATATGCAGGATTTGAGTGATTTGATCGCAATTTTGTGATATATTGCAGTGATAGTTTAATTCTTCGAAGTTCTAAACGCAATTCATCTGCTTCGACATATAAGCTTTCGTTAGGGGATGTTCTGAACGCTCCAAGGCAAAGTCTTAGTCCTTGATGGAGAATAGGATCTAGCTTTGCCAAGTTTGACTTGCTTGGTCCGTTGTAAACAATAGAACCATAATCAAGTTTACAACGAACAAGTGACCGATATAAATGGAGAAGCGTTTGCTGATCTCCTCCCCACTTATAACTGGCGACTACCCTCAACAAATCAAGAGCTTTCGTGCAGTTGGCTTTCAAGCAATTTATATGCGATTTGAATGTTTGTCGGTGGTCAAACAATATTCCTAAGAATTTGGCTTCTTATACTACTTTGATCTCAGTTCCATCTAATGTAAGTACTGGATCTTTGTGCTGGAAATATTTTGTGCAAGAGTGTATACAATTTGTCTTAGCTCTGGAGAATTTGAAGCCATTCTCTAGACACCATTTCTAAATTCTATTTAGACAAAGTTGTAATGTTCTCTCAATATTGTGTATACTTTTTCCACTACGCGATATGTTGAAATCTTCTACAAAGAGTGAACCATCAATTGATTATTCAAAACTGCAGCTAAGCTGTTGATCTTGATACTAAACAGAGTAGTAGACAACATACTGCCCTGCGGGACACCCTGATCCTGATCGAAATGATCAAACATGGTTGTACCCATCCGAATTTGGAATTGTCTATCATTCAAAAAGTTGTATATAAAAACGGGGAAACGGTCCTCTAATCTGATATTATGAAGATCATTTAGAATCTCGTATTTTCATGTAGTATCATAGGCCTTTTCTAAATAAAACAAGCGCTGGATGAGCGCAAAGACCTCCGTCGAGGCAACAGGGTCCGTAGCGTAATACATCACTGAATAACATACGGCCGGATGCCAAGCTCAATTTTGCATTTGTTGGACGTTAGCTTCATCAATGGTAATTAATCTGGGATTGAGGGTTCCTCACTAGCATGTCCAGACAGGGACGTGAAAGTCACATTCCCAGCAAATAATTTTTGTTTCATTTGACGTGCTTGAAATATTGGGGTATGGAATTGAGTATATTGATGGAAAACCTGGAAAAGTGCTCGAGACATTAGGCCCCATCCCACCCACACCTCCCCATGAGAGGATCCCCTCACCCAAATCAAGACGTTAGCGACAGAAATGAGACCCTGTGTGCCTAGTTGTACCAACTTGCTTGTGATTTTGTGCTATAGGCCCAACACAGCAACACTTCATATTTTGTATGTTTACAGTATAGCATCATCATTGATGAGAGAATGCTCTTCAAAACACACCTCATTTTACCGACACTTCGTTCTGATCTGTCTCAACATCATATGATGAGGATTCAATGCGCTTGGTATAATTTTGTATACTGGTGTTACAGGTCACCTTCGCCTTCACCTTACTGTATCAATGATCATGGATTTGTACATGTATCACATTCACATTGAATGGTGATGGCTGATGAGAATATTGCCCCTATGGAACAAATGACTGGATTCCACGCAGCAAATATTTATTGTGTAACAGTGAGAAGAAAATGAATTGTATAAACATTGCAAGCCTCATTGAACACAAGCCGCACCATACTTGATATGAATATAACGCGCGTCCATTAGCTCGCTTGGACGTCGCTTAGTTAAATATGGACGCAAAAATCTCAACATTTTCAAAAGCCACAAAAATGGCCTCCGCTTGTACAGAGTAAGTAAAAATACTTATGTACAACTTGATGTTTAGAAATGACTGTGTTGAGCGGTTCTATTCCCAACTTCTCTTTTATTCTATGTCATAGAGGACAGGGTTTGGTAGATAATTAAAAACTGTATTAACTCGGCTTCACATTTTAAAGAATGACTTTAATTGAGCCAAAGATGAAAGAGAAATACACTTATAAAAAAATCTATTTAAAAAAATATATGTTTATATTAATTTCCATAATTTATTGAAAAAAACTATACGTAGACTTCGACCACCCAATATCTCACAGGCCAGGCAACTGTGAGAACAAGTGAAAGATACCCATCGAGTTGAGCGGATTTGCAGATAAACAACAACAAAAAAATGCACTATGTGCCTCACGAGGCCCTTCTCCATAGAGTGCATGCCAGTTATTTTTCTAGACAACAACAACAACAGTTTTTGCCTGTATCACAGTCCGAGCTTCCGATTACCCTTCAACCTTACCCAGACGACGGATAATTTTTGACAGATTGTCCGGCTAGGTTGTTGATCGGATTCACAGATCATGAATTCCACCGTGACGGATTCACCGTTGGGAAGACTTTTTCTTTATTCAAAGTCATGTACTCGGAAGTTCCGTGGTCATACCCATGTAGTTTCAAGTTTAGTTTGCTACTCTATATGACATCTGTTTACGGATCCATGAAAAATCTACAGATGATCCAGCATTTTCAGTAAATCATGCTTCGAAATGTTCGTGACGGAATCACCTGAAACGGACATGACTCTTGACTAGTGTTGCTTGTCTATTTTTTTGCTGCTCTGTTTCAATCTGACTATTCTTATATGACATCTCTTACTAACATACAGTACCCAAGGATGATAAGATTTTCTTCATCGTGAGAAAAACGCGACTGGATCATCCCAGGGGTTAAATCTAGTCCGTGACGGAATCGACAAAAAATCGTGATGGAATCACGAGTGCGCTTTTTAAATCTTATCGGTAAAAGTGCTTTATTAATTACACATTTTCTTCAAAAAAATATTCCTAGAGTGAATTTATCTCTTCTACTTAGAAAATTAAAACTCTGACCTCTTATTTTTACTAAGGTATACAGCTCCCGCCACATGCATATCTTTTCTGCAGATGTTTCAAAATAGTATAGTTTTCAGTGTAACAGCAACTTGCCTCTCATTCAGTAATGGAAGTCGACGAGGTACTTGTTGTGTATAATGAGTAGGGTTTATTCAAATCACGATGACAGTACTCAGGGATGTGATGATCCCAACGATCAAATCGATCAAATCGATTTAACCGATCAAAACACAATATAAAATCTATGTAGCTAAAAATTACAGTGAATGCCTCTAAATAGTTCACAATTAACTCTTACTTTGGCCATATCTGTGTCCTTATCACGTATCCGCTATATCACAGAAAAGACCAGACGTTACTAAACATTAAATTTACCACATGTATGTATATTCATCGCCACATGTATATTCATAGCCACGTTACTTTATAGCCATATATATATATTCATCATCACATTATTTTATAGCGACATATGTTCATACAAGACCCTCACCTCGTCTCTGGGACCCAGGCTTCCTATATATACAAGTACGGTACTGCCGTCCTTTAATAGCCAAACCAAACCTACACATGAAAGATAATACAAATCAAAACTATAGGTTTGAGCAACTCGTGAAATGGGACGATATGTCGAGATATTTGTCCAACTAATAAACATGCTTGTACAATCATGTCTCCACATATTGTGACTATTATAAATAAATTCCTTATTGGCATTTTTCACTGAATATACAAGATTAATATTTAAGAGCTCTTTTTTATTAAATATATATGTTATAATAGTTTTTATGCAATCGCTTTTAAATATATATCTTACAATAGTGTTTATGCAATTATCTCTAAACAACCAAACATATAACTAGAAACTCACCAATACTTGTGCATTAGTATCAGCACCAACCCAGCCAGCCACACACATCCACAGTGTCCAGAATAAAATGTTAGACTAAAATGTATAGCACTCTCTTGGAACTACTATCTCAAACCCAGAAACCATGTGACTGAGGCTATTACATGACAATAAAGATTTCCATATACTACCAGTAGAACAGGTTTTCAGTCCCCATCTGGACACAGGGACAATGCAGAACTGCTAACGCATGACAATAGAGCTACCAGTGAGGCAGTTAAGACCAGTCAATCATCTGCATGCACAATACACCTGGAAGCAAGGGGAGAGTTAACCCTATGACCTTTCAAGGAGTTAACCCTATAACCTGAATGCCCAGCATTATCAGCTTTAAGAGGGGAAGCATACCTGGTCAACAAGGGGGATTTAATGGGAAACATACCTGATCAACATTATATTTTTATATGTTTGTATTTAGTGTTTGTATTTATTGTTAAATAAAAGATTGAAACCACTAACTCTATTTTATGTTATTATTTACATCCTGTCACATACTCCCCGCCCTCGAGAAATGACGTCCCGACATTTAAAAATCGGGTGCGGTCGATACCTACCCCGAGATCAATTTCAACATAGCTTGGTACGCATCGTCTGGCATCCGCTCCAGCAACCCACCTTCTGCCAAGGATCGCAGGAAAACAGCTCTCTGTTGCCAATCCCCTTGGGTCTCACGTCCAACAGTTTGACGCATACAATATTCGCCAGAACTCATCCATGCTGGCGGGTGCCGATTTCTCGATGGTCGCTGCAACACAGACTCAACTTGCACTTCGACTGGTGCCTGGCCAGCTTCATCCATCCGTTCTAGAGATTCCTCATCATCCTCAGTCATGGACTGTGGATCTTCTACAGACCCGTCTCCCACCTCTAACCCATTCTCCTGGCCATCGACCTCCAGTAACTGCTGGGACTGGTTGGTCGTGTCCACTAGCAAGGGTTTCTCCTCAGTCAGTGTTATCTACCACACTGGCCGCTGAGGTCTCTTCAGGGGGATGCGTTTGCAGCAATTCCACCTCAAGTACAGAAGGATCGTCATCAGACTCGCTGGCCTCCTCTACGAACAGCACTTCTGATACCTTCCGACTTCCTCTATTCTCTAGTCTTCGGAGTCGTGGAGCCGGAACTGGTTTTACCACGCCAGGACCAGGAATCAATGAACCCAGGGGTAGCAGATGGTTCCTATGCAACACTCGACGTCTGCCCTCACCAACCTCCTTCTCCACCCTAAAGACAGGAATGTTGGAATTTGGTTTGTCAACTACCACGTATACATCTGGCTCCCACTTGTCGACTAACTTATGTTTGCCATCAAATGCTAGGCGTCTGACCAGGACTCTATCCCCGGGGAAGATAACGGCTCCTCTGACCTTCAAATCATGATGTTTTTTCTGCCGCATCCTGGCCTTCTCTGCAGCATCCGATGCTAGCCTGTAGGATTCCGCCAGACGCTCCTTCATGGCCGTAACATATTTCGTTCGGGGCTGTCGTCCGCCCGACCGATCTATACCAAATGCGAGATCAATTGGCAATCTAGGATGCCGCCCGAACATCAAAAAGAATGGACTTACCCCAGTCGACTCGTGTCTGGTGCAGTTATAGGCATGCACTAGTGGTGCTACATGAGACTTCCAGTCAACTTTCCGAGATGGTTCAAGAGTACCGAGCATGTCGAGCAATGTTCTATTGAATCTCTCGCACATCCCGTTCCCTTGCGGATGGTACGGTGTGGTACGGCTTTTGTCAATTCCTGCGACCGAACACAATTCCTTAATGAGATGACTCTCGAAATTAGCTCCCTGGTCGGAATGAATTCTTTGTGGGAAACCATAATGCACAAAGAAGTTATTGAACAAAACATCCGCTGTGGTCCTCGCAGTCTGATTTCTCGTCGGATATGCCTGTGCATACCGAGTGAAGTGGTCAGTCAACACTAACATGTGTTGATAATCTCCCTTCGACACTTCCAAGGTGAGAAAATCTATGCATACCAGGTCTAATGGTTGATTCGTACGTATGTTGTTCAAAGATGCTCTGGCATTTGTGGGGGTTTTTTGTTTGTCGTTTTTTGCCAACTCGATTTGGTGATAGCCAGATTTCATATCCAAAACTGAAAAGAATTTTGCGCCGGCGAGTTGATCAAGCATATCATCTATCCTGGGCAGTGCATATGAATCTTTGGGGGTTCTTTTGTTCAATTCCTTGTAGTCTATGCACATGCGCAGGTCTCCATTCCTCTTCCGGACAAGCACGACATTCGATGCTCATGGACTGCTGGACCTCCTAATAATTCCGCAAGCAAGCAGTTCTTCTAAATGTTTCTTAACTTCCTCGAACATGGCCGGTGGGTTGCTGGAGCGGATGCCAGACGATGCGTACCAAGCTATGTTGAAATTGATCTCGGGGTAGGTATCGACCGCACCCGATTTTTAAATGTCGGGACGTCATTTCTCGAGGGCGGGGAGTATGTGACAGGATGTAAATAATAACAAAACAAAAAACTGCTTTTACGGTAGGCCCTTTAGGTTTTTTCGAGTACAATAGACTACCATTTGGGCTCGTTAACGCTCCTGCAACGTACCAACGAGAGATGGAACACCTCTTGGGTGACCTTCACCTTAAGGTTTGCCTGATATACTTGGATGATGTGGTCGTGTTTTCGCAGACTTTCGAAGAGCATTTACAGCGACTGGAAGAATTTTTCAAACGACTGCGAGCTGGAGGTTTGAAGTTGACCCCCATCGGGTGCCAATGTAACAGCAACATGCCTCTCATTCAGTAATGGAAGTCGACGAGGTACTTGTTGTGTATAATGAGTAGGGATTATTCAAATCACGATGACAGTACTCAGGGATGTGATGATCCCAACGATCAAATCGATCAAATCGATTTAACCGATCAACCCTACAAAACACAATATAAAATCTATGTAGCTAAAAATTACAGTGAATGCCTCTAAATAGTTCACAATTAACTCTTACTTTGGCCATATCTGTGTCCTTATCACGTATCGGGTATATCACAGAAAAGACCAGACGTTACTAAACATTAAATTTACCACATGTATGTATATTCATCGCCACATGTATATTCATAGCCACGTTACTTTATAGCCATATATATATATTCATCATCACATTATTTTATAGCGACATATGTTCATACAAGACCCTCACCTCGTCTCTGGGACCCAGGCTTCCTATATATACAAGTACGGTACTGCCGTCCTTTAATAGCCAAACCAAACCTACACATGAAAGATAATACAAATCAAAACTATAGGTTTGAGCAACTCGTAAAATGGGACGATATGTCGAGATATTTGTCCAACTAATAAACATGCTTGTACAATCATGTCTCCACATATTGTGACTATTATAAATAAATTCCTTATTGGCATTTTTCACTGAATATACAAGATTAATATTTAAGAGCTCTTTTTTATTAAATATATATGTTATAATAGTTTTTATGCAATCGCTTTTAAATATATATCTTACAATAGTGTTTATGCAATTATCTCTAAACAACCAAACATATAACTAGAAACTCACCAATACTTGTGCATTAGTATCAGCACCAACCCAGCCAGCCACACACATCCACAGTGTCCAGAATAAAATGTTAGACTAAAATGTATAGCACTCTCTTGGAACTACTATCTCAAACCCAGAAACCATGTGACTGAGGCTATTACATGACAATAAAGATTTCCATATACTACCAGTAGAACAGGTTTTCAGTCCCCATCTGGACACAGGGACAATGCAGAACTGCTAACGCATGACAATAGAGCTACCAGTGAGGCAGTTAAGACCAGTCAATCATCTGCATGCACAATACACCTGGAAGCAGGGGGAGAGTTAACCCTATGACCTTTCAAGGAGTTAACCCTATAACCTGAATGCCCAGCATTATCAGCTTTAAGAGGGGAAGCATACCTGGTCAACAAGGGCGATTTAATGGGAAACATACCTGATCAACATTATATTTTTGTTTGTATTTATTGTTAAATAAAAGATTGAAACCACTAACTCTATTTTATGTTATTATTTACATCCTGTCACATCAGTAAAGTGCAATTTTTCTTCTTTGACAATTTAGAATTTCCCGAGTTCTTCATGTTAAAAAATTGCGGGAAAAATATTTCGCTATTAAAACACATCTTCTCTATTATTGGCTTGTTCCCGGGGATCATAGGAAGCGAATAGAACCAACAGCATGCTAATATAGGGGCTACGACAGAATGTGGAGTAAATTTTATGCGAAAAAGGGATGTTTAGCAATGTCCGCTTTTCCGTGGAATTCATGAGCGCACGATTGAAGTATCATGGGAAGATATATATTTTCAGTCGCTATCTCCCCCCCCCAATCTTCAAACAAAAGGAAAAGAAAAAGCCGAGAGAGCGCCTCGTGAGGCAGAGTTATTTTTCCAGACTACAACAACAACAGTTTTTGCCTGTATCACAGTTCGAGCTTCCGATGACCTTTCAACCTTACCTAGACGACGGATAATTTTTGACAGATTATCCGGCTAGGTTGTTGATCGGATTCACAGATAACGATTGAAGCATGGGAAGATATATTTTTTCAGTCGCTATCTCCCCAACCCTCACCCCCCAATTAAAAAAAAAAAGAAAAGAAAAAGCCGAGAGAGTTCTTCGGAGTTTACGTTTTTGACCTCTGACTTTGAATTTGACTTCTCACTTCCGACTCGCATCCTGGTGAATGACACTCGTCCTTTATCTTTTTGCCGATTCAGAGATTCTCGAGGAAGTTTCCAATTATACTATCTGGAATGCGAGCTTTTCTTTCGTGAAAATTTACTCTTTATGAAAGCGCAGGTTTGTCTTCGTCGAAAACCGGCAATCTGTACCAGCGCGAAGCTATACTGTACACGCGCGAATTTAGTACCCTCGAATAAAGATACCCGGTGGAAGCGCTGCAAAGGATACACACCTTCTGTGACGTAAGCATTCATTTGTGTCCAAAGAAAATTCAAGATTTCGTCGGGAACCATGACGATCCCTATTGGAAATACTATGAGTCGTGGGTTCCCCATATGACAATTATTTGGCGGGAGATTTCACGTTGCGCTCCTAGACCTCCGTCTGATCGACGGAGGTAAAAAAAGATAGAAACCACATGTTCATTCTTGGCGAAAGCATTCTTGACATACGAATCTAATCTGACTAAATGATCAATGGTACTTCTATTTTTACGGAAACCAGCTTGAATATCAATGAGTTTCTTTTCAGTTTTCAGGTACCAAACAAGGCGATCATTTATCATGCGTTCCATTGTTTTACAAACACAGCTAGTCAGTGAAATCGGGCGATAGTTATCAGGGTCTGTATGGTTACGGCCAGGCTTTGGTACTGGAATAACTATGGCATTTGCCATGACGGTGAAAAGTTTTCTGTCATCCAAAGTCTGTTGAATATGCGTAATAGGATTTCTAGAGAAAAATCGGGTAGATGTTTCAAAAGTTGATAATGAATATTATCAGGGCCTGCAGCAGAATCGTTAGCTTTTCGTGAGAGAAGTATGAAGTTTTTCAATTGTAAAAATAGCGTTACAGCCTTCACGGCTACCGGAGGAGAATTTAATTTCATTTTCTCTTCTCTTTCTTTGGAAACTTAGGTACATAATTATCTGACGAAGAGTTTTGGCAACTGTTTCGCCTTATTTATTTGCAATTTCTACTCTGTCAGTTATCACCTCGTTTCCATCGTTGAGATGATGAGCACTGTACTTTACCTTTTATTCTTTGGATCACATTCCAAACTTTTGTTGTAGGAGTATGTGTATTGATTTTAGAAACATAATTTTTCCAAGAATCACTTTGTTCTGTTTCATGCTTCTACGAGCTTTAGCTCTTGTAACTCCGAGATCTTTCAAATATTCATGATTAGGATGTCGGCGAAAATACCGCTCAGCTTTCTTCCTAAATTTTCTTGCTTCTTTGCAGTCATCATTAAACCATGGTTTTTTAATATGTGCAACTCCTGAAGATGTGGGTAAGGTTTGGTTAGCAATTTCAATCGGCATATTTGGGAATAACTGTATAGGATCTGGAACATCAGCGAAAGAGACTGCTTGTAGTTTTTGTGAACAAAGCTTTTCAAATTCTAGTCAGTTTGCTTTCCTAAAATTATACCTTGTTAACGGGGGTCATCAGTTGAATAAACAGCTTTTAAAACAGTAGAAAAATGAACTGGAGAAGAGCTGCGACCAGGCCGCCGAATTAAAGCCGCCGAACTGGAGAAGAGCTGCGACCAGGCCGCCGCATAAAAATGCCGCCGCCTAACTGGGAAAGAGCCGCCGCCGAATTTAATGGCACACATTGACAAGTCCTTCTCTACCTGACTCGACCGTATTGCACAGTCGTGCGGGTCTAGCTCTGGGAATTAACTACAGACGCTTAGTGTTGACAGCGTGGACATAATATAACTTCATCTTTACTTGTTTCGACTATATTGCACAGGCGTACAGGTTTAGCTCTGGAGATTATAGTATCGATATAGCTGTAGTCGATAGGGGATTAACCATTGAGCACGCCTATGAAAACTTTATTTCTTAAATATCCATTTCTACATAATTATTATCTATAAGTCTGTAAAAAATACCGCCACCCAAATGTTGATATCCTATTGAAGCTCTTATCGTGTAGAGTCAGACTGGGGTGATACGTTCATCCGCACTCGGAGAGTAATAGAGAAAGGGCAGTTTCGGAGATGCGCATTTTCACTATCTACCAAGAACTGAAGGGCTTACAGACATGGGATTTCACCGAATGATACCCCTGGACGTAGGCATGCGCCATAGAGGTGCCCCTAGGTGCTATCTATGCGCAAAGGAAGGGAACGATCTAGGGGTATTTCTCGTCCAAATGTAGCGTGTAGCATGTCGTATGGAAGCTCTCATATTGTATACTATGACTTTGGGGTGGTTTCACTGCCACTTAAATGTGACGTCATCAGTAATCGTTAACTTTTGCTCTGTCTCGAGTAACCGTGACAAAGTTCGACGTCATTGATCCGATACGGCTCTGGGAACCCTTGGGCTTTAGACACCCTTTAATGTCCACTGACGATCACGGACATGACATCAACATTAGCATAACACATGCATTTCCATCCATCGCCATCGCTATATTGACTAGAAGGTTTCAGATGCGTATATCACGGAGAAAGATCTCATTTGAGGCCTGTCTAGACTGTATGGAGGGGAATGCTCGCATTACTAGAGAAATCATGCCGACAGAATACTACACTATCGATAAGTGGATCAAATTCTATGTAGACCAGACTGGAGTCCACGTGAGACACGAAGCTCATGAGAGAAGCAAACTAGGTCAATCTTCACCCCAGGATATCGATAGGAGAAATTCAGCTGTCAATCCACATGATGAAGGGATTACATTCATGTTTCAAAAGCAAGTTGTAGAGTGGGCTAAAACAGAGCTAAATAGACAGCACCAGAAGGCAGCGTTCAAGCATCACGACCAACCGTAAAAAGAAATAGATTGCTGTCCCTCCGAAATTTGTGCCAGGGCGCCTAAACAACGCGTGACGGGGAAACAATAGCACATCTTTTAATATATATTGAGGTTAACTACTAGGTTATACTCTATATCAAAGCATCATATAACCGTATATGAAGGTAGAAATAATAGGATGGTGAAGGGAGGGAGTCTATGATTAGATGATAGAAGGGTAGAATGATTGGACGGAGGGAGGGAGGGGTGATTGAGCGGCAATATCATAAAACTCTTAGTATTTTAGCATTTCCCTGCTTGATATGTCGAAAAATGTTTACACGCATGATAATATGCGGAAAAACGATCGTATAATACATAAGCAAGAGACTTACCCTATGCTGCCAAGGATGGACCATCTGAGAGTAACAGATCATCCCTCTACAGAGATGGTCAGCTGCTCGACAGGGTGTGGAAAGACATAATGGGTTATGTAATTTTTCGAGCGTGCCAATATGGATCCCTCCCCATCACGCACCGTATCAGTTGCAGCCAACCTATGAATCTACAAGTTTGAAGATTGTGCACATTCTCTCGGTATACCTTATGATATAGGCGAACCTTATTACTTCGCCCCAACTCAAACAAACGTTTATATTGTCATTTGACGATCTGATGCGCGAGGTAAAGCGAGAGGACAAAATTACCGACTTATTTACCAAAGGTTCGCATAACAGAAATTTATCCATAATTTATGGATGTCGATCATCAAGGCAAGCCATATCGAAATATCTCGCCAAACTTCCAATGCTTCCTTCCGTTCAATCATCATACTGATAGACAGCAACTTCAGTCTTCGTTAGAGAAGGATTCACATTACATTACATGTATATATTATTTCTCTTGTCTTTGTAACATTTCTTTTAAATTGTTACTTGCTTGCATATAGTGATTTACCTGGTCTGCTATTGGGTCTTTGATCTGTTGACTTTGAACAAATAAATGGAAGAAAGAAAAAAACAATAAAATAAATCATAATTTAGTGACAGTCTCTGTCTCGGGGACTGAATATCGGCATTATAATATAATAAATTACGATGGAAGGAATCTTTGGTATATGAACACTGTAACGATACAGCCTTTATGCGTTGCATCTTTATTGTAAGCTTCCAGTCAATACTTTGACACGTGTATTATCCAGAGACCAGTCTCACGTAATTTATTCTATATAACAGTGCTAAGTCACAGTAAAAATATAAAACAAATCTGTCCTTAAAATATATGATATTATTTTCTCGTTATAGAAACAAACCGAGGTGATGACAAGAAGTCTTGGTTCAGTACAATATTTCCATCGGGATTCCTGAAGGAATTTAAAGTCATTTTCTCACTTGCCTGGCCTGCGGTAAGTTAATGACTGCTTCTGTCTAACTGGCTTCATAGCTACAATAAATGTGTTATACATATTTGAATTCAGGTTAACATGTATTTTGATTATGGTTTCGGGAACGCACAGTGCACGTCTGTTTCCATGGGAATGTTAATTTCGAGAATGACTGACTACTCGATACAGTATCCGAATGTACATTTTCTTTGCATTCTCATCGATAGAACGCCGGTTGCGACGTTGGAAATCGATGGTGTCATGTTGGAGTCATAATAAAAGTCAGGACGTCGAACTTTCCAGCAACATAGCTGATAATTTTTGGTTCATTTTAAGTAAAATAGCCCAACTGATACAGTGGACCAAATGAACCCAAAACTCATCTGTTTTGAGGAATCAGGTGCATGTGTGGTTTTATTAGAGAGGTTGAGTCATAGATTTATTGATATAAGTGTTGCATGGACAACTTGGCTATGATTCAAGAAATATTGTTACTTTTACCTTCAACTTTGACCTTAGAAAATAGGTCCAGGCAAGCCAACTTCAATACGGTTGTAATATATACTCAGATATGTATCTGTGGTATAAATCTACAAAGTTTAGCTCTAACAGCATTACCATAAAATTTGAAATCGACAAATATGTCGAGTTCAATTATATTCAAGATTCTGGTCAACAAGCATATGCATATGTTTGACTGGGATACAGATATAGAAATCAATATCGAGGTATCACGTGCTCACATCTATAAATACTTCATTTACATGTGGTTGTTTCATGGGCCCACTGGTGATGGCGTCATCATCGATACTGACTGGCATATATTAGATGTTGAGTTTGCTGTTCTCAAACATCTTTGGCCCTGTGTCCATGATATTCTGTGGACATCTAGGCACAGAAGCTCTCAATGGCGTCACCTTGGCCAATTCCGTAAGTAATCTTCAATGTATTTTTCCCTGTTTTTTCTGTTTACCTTTCCGGAGAATAAGAAGGAACTCGATATAATTCCAGGTTGTAGCCACAGATACTTCTCCATCCTAGTTCCTTAATTTTTCAATGATACAGTCCGCCATTTTTTAGGTAAATTCTCGTGTGTTTGTGCATTGCTAACTATATACGCGCGAATTAAATATGACATTATTAGTGATTTACCATCTTGGCCCGGAAGACAGTAACATGTATGTCTCCAGGCGGTAAATAGTTTATGAGAAGATTTGCTGCATTGTATATGCACTCTGTCGAAGAAGAACATAAAGACATATATTTCTCTTTATTCTACCAACGTCGTTTAGTTCCTAATTCCTGTTAAATCCTAGAGCACAACTATATCTTACCTGGGTCCGTCTGAATCTAAGATTATGAAGAATCCACAGCCTTCAGGAATTCAGACGTTAGAAGCCCTAATTACAAGCGTGTGGCCCGTCATTCATAATTCAGCCGTCGTCCATTACAGAATATCCGCGTCCATAATTCGAAGACCTATTCCATATTCCATAAAACAGCATTATCACCAAATTCTAAAAGGCAATCACAGTATACATAAACAGTTTCCTGCAAGAGAGAAGCGGTCAACAATTATCAAAGATGCCAGCAAGCCATCATGATGATCCAAAAAATATCAAATCCGAATCGCTGATCAGTATTCCTAATCCATTTGACATTCTTTGTAAAGTCGTCATCTAGAGAATGATGTATCTCAGTAACGCTTTGATTGTGCCTGTTCATATGAGCACCATGAGGATCTTGTTGTACATGGGTTCATACGGCCCCTAGCCCCGGGATAAGTGGAATTAGACACAAGTGACGAAACGTAACGCTATAGATCTTGCACGCTACGCTCGTATTTTGCTATCAGCATGCGATATGTATCGCCAAAGTTGAGAAACTTTGAGTGAAGGAGCTTGGTGGTGTAGCCCTGTTTTATAAGTTTCTGCAATAATGTTTTGTGATGTTGATTAAAATCGTCACATTTAACACAGGATCTAGCAAATGTTACTAGGCGAGATATGTATGGGCTTCATTATACCCCTACCTGGCCTGGGGGGGGAAGTGCCCCCCCCCCCTAGTGAACTTTTCTCTGCTGATCCGAAAGGACAAAACCGAGGAGGATGAAACTTGGTGACTTTTAAGCTTATCTTATTAAGGTCATTTTGATCCTATTTTCATATACTCCCGGTATATCATGGGTAAATTCAAAATGGTGGCCATGTGGTATACGCGAAAGTCGTGTTTTTCAATCTTTTCGCTCCATTTCTTCACATATCTATTGCTCAAAAGGCCTTGAAAGTATTTTATTTATGCAAAACTCATTATTCTATATTTTATTTGATTATTTTCGAGAGAAAAATCGGAAAAATGAAAATTTCGAAAAATCGACCCCAAAAAGGCCGAAAAATGATTTCCGAGAAGATGGAGGCCATCTTCTATTTCTTTACATTTCCCGGTAGGGCTTGAACCCAAGATACTGTGTGGTAAGTTTCAGCGATCTAGCCTTAGTGGTAGAGAAAATATATAGGGGGGGCACTTTCCGCCTCCCTCGGCTGCGATACACCCCAAATCGCCCAGGCCAGGTAGGGTTAATAGAGATATAGGTCTAAATATGATGTGCCTGTAAGGCTATCTGTAATTTCCTTCAAATCCAGTGAAGGTGGATATATGTCCTTCACTGCGCCATTTATACAGCAATTATCCACAGCGTTGAGATCGTCTATATAGCGTTTGGTGAATGAGAAGGGACGGGCTTTGAATTGACTGGTTTTTAAAATCGCCTGCATATAGTCATATTCATAAGACAAAACATATAGGTCAGTCAATAGGGGTGCACAACTTGTTTACTAGCATACCTATATGCTGTTGATGTATTGTGTTGCCAAATTTCACATAGATATTTTTAATGAGAAATTCAAGCAACTTTATAAGCAAATAAAGCAAATGATATCTCTTGTATGTAGTAGAGCTAAAAAATGCTTTATGGCTTCTGACATCAATATATATGTACGATCAGTTTTCTTGAACACGGATACTATTAATGAACTTAGACGGTCAATATGGTCCTGATGAGGGGTTGTAGTATAGAAAGTCGAGAGTTCTTGCGTAAGACATTTTGAGTTTTTCAATATCCACATACATTCAACGCCAGAGTTGTTAGAAATAGTGGCACAATACCTTTCCCAAAATGCTTTTACCTCCTGAAGGCCCCTCGTTTGACTAGCACATTTAATTACCTGTAAAAAGTTTGCATTGGCGAGCTACAAACCAGAATTAAGTAATCAATGTCAAGAACGCAACAAATCCATGCAGTTCGAGTTATTGCAGCGCCAGAATCCCCAAGTGTTGCAGACCATCTCTTCTGCAGTAACGGAGGCGTTAACAAAAAAATCAGGGCGAATAAGCATCAAATGAGAAATAGCGACATCAGTGAGACCTGCTGCTAGACTGTGCATCTGGTTTGAAGGAGTGAGTGAGTATTATCACCAAAACGTCGTACTAAACATTAGGACTGACCTAAATATCGACCAGTAGCGTCAACAACTCAACCAGTTTGACTTAAAATTTCAGAAAGTACCACTGCAAATTACCTCCAGAGTTATGGTGAATCTAAGTCACACAGATGAGGTGCAGTTTAACAACGACGAGTTGGCGGCTATTGAGGACTAAATACGATGTTGCTTGAGTTTTCTTTGTTCAGTTTTAGTAATGCCATGCGGCCTACACGTATTAGAGAAACGTCTTATTGTGTTGGCAATAGTGAGTTGAGTGAATAGTGATGCGATGAAAACATAGATTATTCAATTACTCTAATGCTGTCAAGGAGTTTAACGAGAACTTATACACGTCTGGCGGCTATAGTTGTGATTGTGAATCGTCGAACTTTATCTTTACACTACGCAAATATATTGTGACTGGTAAATGTCCTAAACCACTCCTGATGAAGGGACCTAAATATAGAGAGCCGAGAAGAATAAGCTTGGACATAAAAAGACAGTCCTCACTGCACTGGAACAGTATGTTATTGAGTGATCAAAGCGAAAAAAAAGTTGAACCTACAGTACTCGCTGATTGGCTAGACCTCACCAAGAACAAGGTCGTTGAAACCAGTCCGCCATTTTGACAGAAGTGCCCTTCCCCGAGCGAAACAAGTACTGAGAAATTCGTCACAGTCCCAGCAGACAAAGCTCCAAATGATATAATATTCGTATGTAAATATTACTATTACCAGGTGCAGGTTAAAGAATTGAATATAAGCACACCATCATCAAATACGCCTACTCACCCCCAAACTACATTTACTCTAGAAGATTTATTTACGCAAAAAGTTTCCCAAAGAAATAGGTATTTATCTTCTAACCACTCATAACAAAATACCAAACGTGTACTGGACTCTCACAATGCATATATCTCCATACAAACCAAATTCATAGCTGGTCCTAGAAGCTGCCCCACCAAGTTTCTTTCAAACTTGTTAACGAGGGCCCTTCAGGAGGTAAAAGCATTTCTAGAAAGGTATTGAGCCACTACTTCTAAAACCTCTGGCGTTGAATGTATGTGGATATTGAAAAAATGTCTTACGGAAGAACTTGATGCTAAATATCACATACCGTACAGACATGTATCCACATGAGATTTTTCGACTCTTTATGCTACAATACCTCGTCAGACCTTATTGACCTGGCTTCATTACTAGTATATGTGTGACAGAAAACTGATCGCCGATATATTAATGTCAGAAGCCATAAAACATTCTCTAGCTCTACTATATACAAGGGATATCATTCATGGATGTTTCTTCTTTCTGTATTGTTGCTTGAGTTTATCATTAAGATATATGTCTGTGATATTTGACAACACAATATATCAAATTATATACTAATTGTGTACCCCTTTTGACTGACCTATATCTGTTTCTCTTATGAATACGACTGCATGCATGGGCTTTCAAAAACCGATCATTTCAAAACCCGTTCCTTGTCATTCACCAAACGCTATATAGACGATCTTCTCGCTGTGGATAATCGTTATATAATGACGCTGTGAAGGATATATATCAACCTTCACTGGATTTGAAGGAAACTACAGATAGCCCTAACGGCACGTCATATTTAGACCTATATCTCTATCAAAATGGAGCGGGCCTTCTCTCTCGTCGACATAACGACAAAATATATGGTTACAATTTCGATACGTATTATCCCTTTCTGGACAGCAATATTTCAGTGGGACCTGCATATGGCGTATGCATATCTCGCCTAGTAGCATTTGCTAGATCCTGTGTTAAATGTGAGGATTTCAATCAACGTCACAATAAATTATTGCAAAAACTTACAAAACAGGGCTATACCACCAAGCGCCTCCACTCAAAGTTTTTCAAATTTGGGAATACATATCGCATGCTGATAGAAAAATAGGAGCGTAGCGTTCAAGATTGATGGCGTTACGTTTTTGTAACGTGTGTCTAATTCCGATTAACTCGGGGCTAGAGACCTTATGATCCCATGTACTTTAAAATACAGATGGTCTTCATATGAACAGTCACAACCAAAGCGTGAATGAGATGCATTATTCTCTAGATGGCGATTTTACAACGAAAATCATATGGATTAATAATACTGACTTTTGGAACATCATGATGCCTGCCGGCATCTTCGAAAACAGTAGATCACTTCTCTCTTACTTCCTTCGATTTTTATATATACTATGGTTGTTGTTTGTTTGTTTTTGTTGTTGTTGTTGTTGCTTTTTGTTTTTTTTTTTAATTTGGTGCTAATGCTGTTGTATGGAATATATTATAGGTCTTAGGATTGTGGACGTGGAAATTTTATAATAGATTACGGCTGATTATTAAGTGGAGGATTAGACGCTTGTATTTCACGCGTTTCGATGATTTCCCACAGAGTTATGTCCCTTTCTGTCGCCTTCAATAATTTCTTGTCTTGTCCATCAAATGGCCAACTCCAAAACTTGCGTGGAAGATGGTTAGTACCTTGGCACTTTATTGTCTGTCCTGGACAAATTTCTTGTCCGGTCCACATCTCGGTTGGTGTTTGATGGAGAACTTCGATACTTATGGCAGGGACTTAGATGTGCACTGTCAGTTTTCTTTTACGTGTTTCGATTATTTTTCACATAATTATAACCCTTTATCCTACCAGTAAGTAATTTCTTGTCCATACCACATGTCCGTTACTATTTGATGGACAACTTTGAAATTTACATGACAGATGCTTAGTACATTGCACTATCCATTTCCAGGTTTTTCCAAAATTTGGAGAGCTCAGTTACAACCTTGATTTGATGGACAACTTTGAATCGAACATGTTTAGTATCTTTAATATGTGCATGCCTGGTACACTTCTTTACCTCGTCTTAATCATTTGACCCCGTGGAGCTTCCGGGGATTGACCTGGCATGTCGTTGTGCACACCGCAGGTCATGGCAGGAATAAGCCTCAGCTTCTCAGAGAGCTTGTAAGAGGCGACTAACTGAGGCACCCGTGGGGTTCCCGGGTGTGAAAAGGAATAGGACCCCACCCGTGTGGTTCCCGGGTGTGAAAAGGAATAGAACTCAACGTCGTGATATGCCTGAAATATAGTTGAAAGCGACGTTAAATCATATTCACTCACTCACTCACCTGTCATTTTTGCTACATTTATTGCACTTTACCTATGTCCATCAACATGTATACTATTGCATTCTGGTTGGAGTTAGTACTTCTTGAATAACTTTTAAACTTACTTGTTTTATGATTAGTACCTTGAGGATGTGCACTAACTTTACAAACTCGGAGTTATTGTCCTTTCCTCTTTTTACATGAATATGCCTGCATAATTGTCAGCTCTAGTCAAAAGCCTATATCGGAATGTTTGAAACTTATTTGGTACATGTTAGTACCTGAGTGAAGACTAATCCCATTGTTCAAAATCCTTAACTTTCATTCAACCTTTTTTATGATGCCATATCATAATGTTTTTTAAGGCTGAAGGATTGATACACCTTTCAGATGCTACCTCAAGTTCAAAGTGTGACATGAATAAAATATTTATTTTTATTTTTTTTTGCAAGCATAGGGTTATGTTTGTGCTAGTTATCTTTGTCGCGACTTTTTTTTTTTATTGATGGTGTAAAATTAAACATCGAAGAATTATTACACTGTGATATTCACTAAGGTGGTCATTAAGGATAGCTGTCCCCTTAGAGGCAGTTTTTGCACCCCCATGACAATTTGTCGTCTGTATCAATAAATATACAAGATAACCATAATAAACTATATATTTTATGAAAGCACACATCGTAGGGATTTCAACTATAAGATTTGTATAACCGATACTGCTACTGTGTAGAAAATATTTCAATTTAAAAAAATTAAAATTAAAACAATAGCATCCATTTTTCAATTGAAATTTCATGAAAACTGTTGGTCTTGTTTCAACTTTGATGGTACACCTTGATAGGAAACAATTCGAACTAGCAAATTTTATCTCGGTTTTTTTCATTTTTGCCTGGTTTTGTTTTTACAGCTATTTTACCAAAATAAAACGGTCGTTTGTCTTAAAAGTTGAATAATTAAAAACCTAATCCGAACTTACAAACGGTGAGATAATTTTACTACTAGATCACCTTATAAGTAACAAGCATGCCAAATTTCAAAAGCGTAGCATGGATACTTTTCGAGAAATAAACATTTGAATCTCGGATTTTGTACAAAAATGAAAGGCTAGAAATCGGGCAGAATGTGTCCAGCTATACATCTGATGAATTAATCCAAAAATTTTGCTTGAATTCTATTGTCAAATAAATTTTCAATCTGTCTAATGGGACCTACTGTCTACTGGGAACTACTTTATTCTGGATTAAACTATTACTAAGTTTTTTCATCAAGGCGGTTTAAAGTCCAATTTAAACTTTAAAAACTTGCTAAAACTTGTTCAGCTGAGAATTGACACCTATGTAGATCACTTCACGGCGGGTGTCTGAGTGAAGTGTCACTGTTATAATTAGAAACAAAAATCAAATGTTTGCATGGTTTTGATCAGAAGGGGGTAGATTAATGTAAATAAGTAGGACTAATAGATAATTAGCTTACCATAATACTGCGGAAATGAGTTTTAGAAAGGGAAATTTAACAGACAATAGTAGCCCAGCCCAAGCTAAGGCAATCTGTTTAATTCTTCCAGTGCCTCGGAAACTAAATTTTTGTCCTCCGCCACGAAGTGGTGGGAGGACTTGGAAATGCTAGCCGTCCGTCCGTCCGTCCGTCCGTCCCACATCTTGTGAACGCGATATCTTGAGAACAATTCGGCCACTCGACTTCAAACTTGAGAAGGTGCTTCACATCAGTTAGACGGCCATTGGTATTGATTTTCACTGAAGTACGTAATCCAAGATGGCCGCCATCGACCATATTGGATTCTGCCCGTCCCACATCTTGTGAACGCGATATCTCAAGAACAATTCGACCAATCGACTTCAAACTTGAGAAGGTGCTTCACATCAGTTAGTCGGCCATTGGTATTGATTTTCACTGAAGTACGTAATCCAAGATGGCCGCCATCGACCATATTGGATTCTGTTCGTCCCACATCTTGTGAACGCGATATCTCAAGAAAAATTCCACCAATCAACTTCAAGCTTGGGAAGGTTCTTCACATCAGTCAGACGGCCATTGGTATTGATTTTCACTGTGGTACGTAATCCAAGATGGCTGCCATTGACCATATTGGATTCCATCCGTCCCAGATCTTGTGAACGCGATATCTCGAGAACAATTCAACCAATCGACTTCAAACTTGGGAAGGTGCTTCACATCAGTTAGACGGCAATTGGGATTGATTTTCACTGAGGTACATAATCCAAGATGGCTGCCATTGGCCATATTGGATTCTGTCCATCCCACATCTTGTGAACGCGATATCTCGAGAACAGTTCGACCAATCGACTTCAAACTTGAGAATGTCCTTCACATCAATTAGACGGCCATTGGTATTGATTTTCACTGAGGTACATAATCCAAGATGGCTGCCATTGACGATATTGGATTCCATCCGTATCGGACCTTGTGAACGTGATATCTCGACAACAGTTTGACCAATCAACTTCAAACTCGAGACGGTGCTTCACATCAGTTAGACAGCGATTGGTATTGATTTTCATTGAGGTAGTATGTAATCCAAAATGGCTGCCATTGACCATCTTGGATTTCACTCACCCATATTGTACCCATCTGTGTTGTGAACGCGATATGTTGATCTATTCCACTCATCGATTTATAAACCTCACCATCCACAAATCCATATACAACTACAGACTTACATTCCAGTGTTACACTACCCATTACTGCTTCCCAAACCTCCTCAAATTGTCTCAACAATTCCAGATGAACGTCTCTTTCCATATACACATATCAACTCTCCAAGTTATATTTAAGGAGATATTGGAAGCATATATGTTGTATGCTCTCAAACAGGCTACTTGGCGGAGGACCTGCTAGCTACTCAGCTTCTTAATCCTAATATTGAAGCACTTCTATTTATAATTTTGATTTCATTTTTCACCAAATGTTAAAGGAAATAGTGAATATTTGAATGAAGAAATAAAGAAAATTACCAACTTTTACCCTCTAAGGGGACAGCTATCCTTAAACAAGCCCTAACACCTTTAAATACCCGTGAAATTGTTTGCAATTCGGCAATTTAACTAGGCATGAGATAGAAGCGACACACCCAATGATCACATTTTATTACTTTATTCGGCCTCAGTGAGCCTTGTCCGCTTGAACACCGATACATTATGAGGTCCCCCTATGCAACTGAGCTAGGGTACACGCAAAAACTATTATGGGGTTTTATATGGAGAGAATTATTAAGCTATTTTAAGCGTGATATATTTTCAATATTATGGAATAATGGTAGTCATCAGTTTTCATTTTGTTATACACGCTGCAAAAAAAAAATTATGAGGAGGTAAATATTGATTCTTGAGAAGCTTCGAAGAAGATGATTAATTAAAATGGACAGACTTTAGTATCGCGTATTGTATGATGGCAGTGGCAGTTATTGAAAGTCATGTAATTCGCCCTCTTATTCATTGAATTCAGTAATTAACGTCATATATGTTTTTTGCCTCATAGAGAATTTCACTACAGCATGTAAATTTAAATAAATAATAATCCACCAAATTAATTGTTCTTGGGACTGCCACCAAAAGTCCACGAAGAGTAAATACACAATATTGAAGGGTGAATTTGAAAAATCTATATTGTCTCTGCTACAACAAAGACTATGTTAGAAAACAAAATTATATTGGAACGTAATTTTCTTTTTTTTTCAAATTTACTCTGCCAACATACTTTTCAAAAGCACTGGTAATTCGTGTTAGCGAATATGAAGGACAGTCCAAAATCTGTGCAGAGTTTACCAATACAAGTGGAAGTCACACACCTGTCGCCAATCTGTGTTGCTTTGAAAAGCTGATACATGTGAATCAGTTTGTACAACAGGGGAAATCCCCTAGGTTTGGGTTCTTTCCGTTCAATCTCCAATTGCCTATATTGTGACCCATTGAGTCACACCCTTTCATGATTGTGCCTGGTGTTAAAAGAAGCTGCATAATGAATTACCAGATGACACACATCTGTTGCTTGATCCACAGTTCAGGTTGCATCAATTCATACAAACTGTCTGGACTGAGACAAATACTCCCAAAATAATTTCCATATCTACCACATCCTCCCCACAGCGCATGCTCCATTTCGCAGGCTCATTTATCATCCCTGCCTCCAATAGCCGAAGTTGACCTTTACTACGTTGCTATGACGTATAGGGGGAAACCCATGTACGCACGGTTCAGTTTGAATCCGGCCGAACAACTCCTTCAGTGTTGCACATGAGCGAACTTACTGTCCAGATAAACAGGGAAAATAATCTCCAGATAATTCTTTTTAACGCTAGGTCAACAGAAATCGAAAATGTTCCGTAAACATCTATTTTACTATATATGATGTCACTTCCTGCGATATGCGCGAAGGCCCCGAATCCGGTCTAACAAATCTGACTGGTGGCTGGGGTATTATTAGACCCCCAGCGAGGTGGTTGTATCTACCATAGTCTTTGTTGTATCGGAGACAATGTAGAATTTTATGTCAAACATGTTATACCGTAGTGGGATTTTTCATGGGGCAAGGAAAATTTTGATTCAAACACATTCCCTGTCAACGTCGTCATTTTCCTGACGTCCCCATAATGCAAAACTGACGTCACGAACAAAGCCAAATGTTGGAAAATCAGGGGGAGATAAGCGATGTGTATTTTTATTCTGATTTCGAAATCCAGATTGATATGCGCAAACTTAGATCAAAATGTTCTCCTGAAATTCAACAGACCTCGTCAGATTTTGTTTTGTCTTTCACCTCAAAAAACCTTTGCAGTTAGCCTTTAATTTCTTTATCGACATCGACTTCCCTTCAAGTCATCCCGTTTCAAATGAAAATGACTATTGAGTGAGATTATGTCGGTTTTGATGAATTTTTCTTCTTCATATTTTAGCTCATATGCGCAACAGGAACGGCTGTCTGTCGTGGACTCTGCACTGCGTGTGATACTCTATTCTCTCAGGTAGTGTGTATGTACGACTTTATCAGAAGTGTTCTGTAACGTCAGAACCAGTTACCTGCATTAAGCAGAAATAATACACAGTAACACGTTTTGGGGATTTGGCAGATTAACAGAAATGAACAGAGGGTGATGTATTGAATACATATTCTCACAACAACAACAACAACAACAACAACAAGAACAACAACAACCCAGCAAGGCAAGCACATGCCAAAAATGAATATTTAAATATTTACTCGGTTGATAAAGACTCCTCGGCTGTTAAGATCTAGGCTTTGCTTTGTTTTGATACAGGGCTACATAATAAAGTGGCTGATGATAGGGATGAATTATCTGACATAATGGGAGACAATCCTATTCGAAGGTTGCGTTTACCCTCCTTGACCGCACATACATGTATAACCTAAAACGGTTGCAGGAGCCTACCACTGCCTGAAACTGCAGTCATATCTCACAAACAAACAAGCGAATAAAAATCTGTGTTTTAGCAGTGAGCAGTCTCACTTCCGAAGCTATCTGATGTAATGGAATACACTGACAAACACCGAGCTTCTCTGTTCCCATACCATGAACCACTTTCCTGTATCTGTACCTCCTGAGTTACTAAATCTATTTCGCAATTTCCTGCAGTAATACAACACGAACTCAATCTCAAGAGACTGTTTCCCCAATCAGAGGACATCGTTTTTTTCGCCAATACTCTCGGGGTTTCTCCATGAAAAAAAATGGTATGGAATTATTACGTTAGAAGCAAAAGCGATACTCGGATAGATTTTCCTTGGCTCTCCGAGACTTTCAGATCAAATTATATTTTTAAAAAAACCCAGAGATAAGTTACTGAATCTATTAAAGCACAATTTGAATAAATCACTGCTAGATTTTGAATAATATATCTTCTCCTCTAGGCATTTGGTGGCAGAAGAAATCACATGGTGGGGATTTATCTTCAAAGAAGTAAGTGGAGAAGAAATGATGAAGGAAGTTTTCGCACACCTAACTTAAAATCAATCCATATTCAGCCATAGAACATTTAGCATTGGGAAAGTATCAGGCGTTCATTTTCGCGCGTAATCAGAGCTATGATAGTTGAGTAGTATATAAAGTGGAAATCTCCTAGTATATTTGGTGGGGGTGGGTGGAAATGAGGTTGGAAATGAGGCTGCGTCATGACGTCACATCCAGTGACGTCACATCCGGTGACGTCACATCCGCGGCAACGGTCATGTGGAGGTCAAAGGCCAAAGGTTAGTTCCAGTTCGAGGGGCATGTCCGTGTCAGGTAATTTCTGGTGTGTATCTGTGCATGCGCAGTCGGGAACTAGTAGAAAAAGGCATTGGAATGGACATTTTGAGGTCGAAGTGAGCCCGTAATCGGCCTATAGGTTTGGGTAGTGTATCAAGGTGAAGCGCTCGTCGAGGTCGATTACGTGATGGGTGGATGCCTGTAAAACTTTGCCCGAAAAAAATTCAGAAACATGGACTTTACCCCTAAAATAGGTAAAGACGTACTTTATACCCCTATGATGGGTGTGTGCGAGCCGATATACATGCACATGGCGACGACAACGAGGGGCGACGCCAGATCCTAGAAGACTTCAAAGAAGCGGTCCTTGCGAGAGTCGACTCCATGGAGAGATGTGCCATCACCCACCATTACTGGACTATGATAGCTATCTTTGAGGCCCGGGCTACGGGCCACGAGCGGTCACGCCGAAACCAGCGACGGCTCGTCGGCCTTGCAGTGATCTTTACCCTATTGACCCTGACGCTGTGGAAATGACAGAATAGACACCTTTTTTGTATAAAAGTCCCACGTCCGGACAACCCGTTCATTTGAGAGCTATAAGAGCTTGGAGTCCACTTCAGGATAACGGATCATCTCGTATGTGGATGTCTGACTCCCCAGGTCTTCCTCTAGGTGTATGAGAAGTGCGTAATCATGGTAAACATTGGGGATGTGTGCGACAGTGATCCGTCACAACACCAACCGACAGTGTCGACTGACGAGCAGTGGTTGGCGAAAATTCAAACGGGTGCTGAGTGAAAAACTGGACGGCCACCTCATTCATTTGTGTCGTCGCGATGTCTACGTTTGCCGCGTTGCATTCTTTGATCAGTTGGCTCGACTGAGAGGATCCACAATGCATTTCTCCCCGATCTATGGCCCGCCTTCGAACAGGCCGTGCCGGAGGTGAACGACGTGCTGGTCGAAGATCAATCCCCGTACTGTCGGCCATCAAACCGACTCTGCAAGATGCACTGGCAGAGCCCATTGAAACCCCGCAGAAAGCGTTCTGAATAATAAAGCGTTGGAAGAAGGTGTTGAACAACTTATACTACAGCTCCGACAGTCCGGTCGCATAATGTGGAGTGAATGCCCTCCACCAGTCTGCCAAGCCCCATGACATTCGTCGATCACAATTCCAAGCCTGGTTAAAAACTCAGAATACCTATAGCTTACATCGAGCTACCCGGAGCCATTTTCCAAGGGACCGGGTCATCGCCGGGGGCATGGAAAGTCAGTGGCAAGCGGATTTGGTCGATATAAGTGCCAATGCCGAACACAACGACAAGAACCGCTCTCTTGACCTGCATCTATATTCTGTCGAACTATGTCTGGGTCGTTCCCATCCGGACGAAAACGGGGAGAATCTCATCAACGCTTTCATGGCCGGGCCCAAACTTTTGTACTTACAGACCGATGAAGAGACATAATTCTTCGACAGTTTCTGAAAACCGACAAGATGTTCTTCTTTCACACGTACAACGATGCCAAGGCCTCGCACGACGAGAGGTTCAATCGCACCTTGAAATACATGTAAATACCTTCAAAACGCATGTACAAATACTTCACCTATAATAACATACGGCGGTACATCGATTGCAACACATATGGAAATATAATACATACCAAAACTTGTGATCGGGTACATCGGGTCTATCACCGCAGTATCCAGAGAGCTCTCATTCAAGTCACCCAGCGCAACGGATCCAAGCCCGGGCTGTCCTGTATCCATCCCTCCAACGTCCACATTCTTATAAACCAGCGTGGTAATCAAGTGCGCATCAATAAAGTCAAGGGCAAGTTCGAAAAATCATACCTCCCCAACTGGAGCAACGAACACTTTGTCATCACTCGTCGCCTACGCCGTCAACCCACGGTATATCAACTGGAAGATCTTCAAGGGGAAACCCCTGGAAGGCACTGAAGACCGAGCGACACCGTGAAGTGGCAAGGTTGGTCGAGTTCATTTAATTCGTGGGTTCTCGTCAGTCAGAAGAAACGGATATAAATACGCTTCACAGGAGTCGGGGTTCAGTCTGTCCTCAGATATGGACAGAGTGCGACTGCCGCTGAAACTTCAAACTCCAAAACAACAAGTGGCTGATGTAAACACGGTCTTAGTTCTCCTGAGGTTGTTGTATGGAGTGTCTTCTACGACGTGGCCGCCGTCATTTCTGTTCAACCAACCGAGACCCTCTGTGACTGTAGATCAATTGGGAGACAATTACTAACCAGGTCACACCCCGATCGCTCACCACCACAACGACTACCAGACCCTACCGGGTACAATCCAGATTAACATCACAGAACCAGCTTACCACATTAGCTACAACGCTACAGACTGTCACACTACCTACCACACCACAGACTGTCACGGTACCTACTACACCCCGGACATTGCGGATACCTCCTAAACGGCTTGTGGAGCCCTACCAGATTTATGAAAGCGACTTACCATGTCAAAGGCTACAACTTCAGCCATGGACCCCCGATGGCATCCGCTTTTCACTTGCCTCATTGCGGATCCGACGGCATGATAACCCCACCCGTCGACCGAGTCGTATGGTGTTGCGGAGACGACACGTCACCTTTGTGGAAGGATACGTCCCCTTTGTGGAAGGATTACCCACCCCGACCGACCTGAAACCTGACACCTTGGTTGTTGTCGACGATCTCATGGTGGAATCCGATGCTCGGGTGACCCAGATCTTTACCAAATATACAAGCGTCTTGTCCGTCATTCATAATTCAGCCGTCGTCCATTAAAGAATATCCGCGTCCATAACCCAAAGACCTATTCCATATCCATATAACAGTATTAGCACCAAATTCAAAAAAGACAATCATAGTATACATAAACATAGTCTAGTTTCCTGCAAGAGAGAACAGTTTTCAATGATGCCGACAAGACATAATGATGTTCCAAAAGTATAAAATCCGTATCGCTGATCAGTATTCTTAATCCGTAATAATCGTTCTAAAGTCGTTATCTAGAGAATGGTGTATCTCAGTCACGCTTTGATTGTGACTGTTCATATGAGCACCATGAGGATCTTGAAGTACATGGGTTCATACGGCCCCTAGCCCCGGGTTAAGCGGAATTAGACACAAGTTACGAAACGTAACGCCATCGATCTTGCACGCTACGTTCGTATTTTGCTATCATCATGCGATATGTATCGCCAAATTTGAGAAACTTTGAATGGAGGCGCTTGGAGGAATAGCCCTGTTTTATAAGTTTCTGCAACAATGTTTTGTGACGTTGATTGAAATCGTCACAATTAACACAGGATCTAGCAAATGCTACTAGGCGAGATATGTATACGCCATATGCAGGTCCCACTGGAATATTACTGTCCAGAAAGGGATAGTTTACGATGTCGAAATTGTAATCATCTCTGTTGTCATAAAGTCGACGAGAGAGAATGCCCGCTTCATTTTTGTAGAGATATAGATCTCTATCGTTGTCATCATCAGTCATCATTGTCGGCTCGGCGTCATCTACATCGTGAAGAATTTGTTTAGTAAGTACAAAGAACATCGGAACATTAGCTTAAATGCTCATTACCTGGTGGTGTTTAAAACCCCAGGAGAAACCACTCAACTGTTACATTTAGCTAGACAAATGTACCCTGGGCGCACTCAGTTTGCGCGAGAAGCCTTTGACGAATACGATGACGCCACAGTACGGTTATATGCGCATCGACCTGAAATAAGGCACGCCCGGCCACATTCGACTAGGACCGGTATCTTTCCGAGAGAGACTCAATACGTCTACATGCCGAAGAAAGACGTCACACAAGGACAGGTTCTCAAATGGTAGATTGGCGTTGGATCAAAGCGAGCGTAAAAGAGGGTGTAAACCTACCCAATGTGGCTCCCCCAGCTTGGATAGGCTGTCATGCAGGTAAATAATAAAACCATTTGTTGTCATCCTTGATTTTGTTGTTTTCTCTTTCCACTCGATGGAAGCAGGCCAGCTCATCACCTATAATTTGAGGGGTCCTAGATTCTTATCGTTAGATCTTGTGTCATCGGCGGAAATACACGGTGAATGAAGTGAATGTGTTAACGGTAATTATGTAATGAAATGGAATGGAAGTCGAATATATTATCTCACCATAGATACTGATAGATACGGAGTCTTAGATGGGTGCCTTTATTACACGTTTTACCACCGTTGGCGTTCACGAGACCTGTTCCGTTGACATCGCCAACTGCGGATAGCCCCAATAGCAGAGATACAAATTATAGATCGCTGTCTGTTGCTACCGTTGCACACTGTGCCCCTTTTTCAGTAGGAGGCTGGCGACGGGAAAAACCTACCACCATGTCGCTTTCCAATTCGGATCTCGCGTGAGCTCATGATCGTCAGCGCGGGTTCACTCCTGCTTTGACAAAGATTAACTCCGTTAAGAACACTGGGTGATTCTCAGCTCAGTCAATATATTAGCATGACGAATAATTACTGATATTTTAAGCGCATCTGTTGAAATGAACGTTCTACATCCTCCAAGTTAGCTAGGTTTAAGGGTTCACAACCGACATAGAGGTAAATGTTGCGTAAAAATTTACCGCTGGGACGTCTTTCATCCCGAGTCAAAACCCCGAGATTGCGCAGCAATCAAGGGGGTTTTACGAGGGATGAAAGACGTCCCAGCGGTAAATTATTACACAACAAATACCGATACGAAGGTTTTGAATCCAATTCTGATCAGGAGATATATTTGAATGTAGAAATCATCAGCAAATGCGCAAAACTGATTCTCTCTGAGCGCGGCTGGTACATTTTACCCGCGCCGCAAATGCACGCAGTGTTGCCTGGCTTGCCATACAAATATATCGTGCAAAACAACTGATTTCTTTCAGTGCAGAGAAATAAAATATTTTATTGATTTTTTATTGATTTTTTATACCTATTTCTTGCCCAAGATTAACCACAGAAATATGATAACTAATGAGCTGGAGGTGGTGTTCCCCAGCTTGTATAGAAGTTGACCTACATGTCACGTGCTTGCCCATGGATACGGTACCGGGACAGTGACATTTCCAGCACGAGCAGGTTCGCGTTTGTCTGCATTTGTGGGCGAAGGGCCAAGAAGAACGAAGTTATATTATATAATTTTTCTCATACAGACTAGCGGGCAGTTTAGGGCTGGAAATGGAATGGTTCAGATATCGAGTGCCTTTGCACTCATTCAGTGTATCACGGAAAGAATGTTACTGTGTTATCGCGGGGTGAGGTAAACGCACTCTCCCTCAACCGTGATGAGCTGTTTCACGAGGCAGTATTTTGTATTCTTGCAAAACCCGTTGCTATGTGGAAGTTTACCTTATTTACAACACGTATTTGCACACGACACGCATAACACAGAAGGTTAGAATACATATCAGTTACATAGTCAATATATACTGACACGGCTAATCAGTTCTACTTACTCTCTCTCTCAATTTATGTTTTTCCAGTTTCAAACAGAAAACTGTTTATTCCTTTAAACTTATTCATCAAGGGTAGTTCGAAATGTGGCAAGATTATTCGAAGCTATGTAGAGAAAATAGCTTTGGCGCAATTCTTAAAAAAAAACAATGCTGAGATATTTTGAAGTCGTGAAATTTTGACTTCAGTTTAAACTCATAAAGAAAATCTCTCATAAAATTCCACCGAAAAAATATCTACATGTAGGTCGAAATTTAAATAACTCGAAAAATAAATGTTTGAAAATGGAGGTACATCTCAAGTAAATGCATTTAAATTGGAATAATTTTGTATCTATCAATCTCACGACCAATGTGTAGTCATATTTATACATGTGTACTAATCGTGTACAAGTGAAAGTCCGCTTTGGGGGCTGTAAGATATAGCCTGATCTGCACAGACAGAAAAAGTGGTAACTATCACCTCGAAAAGGTGATGAGTTAGAGCCATCACCCTTTTTTATGATCACTTTTAAAAATGATGGACATCACCTCTGAACTGTGATGAGCAATGAAGTGTGAAGTAAATTTAGATCATCACCTTTTAAGCATGATCAGACAAGATCATCACCCTTAAAAGATGATGGCCGTCACCATTTAAAGGTGATGGCTCTAACCCATAACCTTTTAAAGGTGATGACCAGATCTGGGGTTTTTTCTGGCTGTGTGTTGGCGTGAATTATATGCACCATATCATGATTAATACACTGAAAAAAACAATCCTTAATTATTACAGCAAAATATTCCTTAAAATTCAATAAGGAATATTCCGTAGCATGTTAAGGAAATTCCTTAACATGGTAAGGAATATTCCTTAGTTATGTTGAGAATTATTCCGCTGGTGTAATAGTCAGGGAATATTCCTTAAATTTTTTAGGAATTTTTCTTTTCTGTGTAAATGCATTTTTTTCCTATCAGGTATTGCGATCATCACATTATCTTGTTGCACCTGTTGGTCTATACATCTGAATGCGGAAGCTCTGTTGATCTTGGTGGGTCAAAACGCAGAGGTGGCCAGGTAATACAATTGATTAATCCAGCAATAAATCAATCGGAGAAAAATCTAGTATTTTATATTCTTCACGTGTACGAGGTATCCCACTGTCCGAAGAATATGGTCATCCTTACCAGGTATTTCATGGCACAGACGTGACCATTTTCTGTATGTCGAACCAGCGTCTTGACCAAGACAAATGTGGTCAGAGTGACCATAAACGAGGGGTCAACCATGCAGAACATGTAGGTCACGTCTGTACCAGGTATTGTTTGATTAGAGTGACCAGGTTCTTCTGACAGTGTATAAATATTTTAATAATAGTGTACAATATAATATATTCACTTGCAGTGTGTGTCTCATTTTTACCTGCGGCACGCAGGTCTACGGGAGGCTCGCGTTGTTGTTGTTCTCCTTCTTGTGACTTTTTGAAATACGCATGCGCTAAGAGAGTGTGATATCCACCACACTTTTCTTTTCAACCTCCGATCTCACATGCCAACCCAGTCTTCAGGCACGTTTGAAATCATTTGCAACTATATTCGGTGGAATGAATTCAATTATTGCTTCGTTTTCATTGTCTTCAGATATTACCATTTTCACTGAACAGTATGTACATGTATATACACTTTAAGATCTTTGAATTGCTTATATACCAAGGAAGATGAGCCGCAAACTTGTCAGTGGTTCAGCTAATTTGCATAGTCATAGGCGACTGTCTTAGTAATTAGCAAAATTATATAGAAGGAGCAAACCATGTCTTGGTATTGACTTGCTGCATGAAAAAGAGTGTCAATGTATTTAGTTTGCAGATGACAACACACGTAAATGCAGAAACTTAATTAATTATTCTAATCGAATATCAAGACTGTCATAGGCCTCAATTTGAATAGTGAAAAGTGGCATTATGCCTCTTGGACAGTTCGATAAAGCATTCAACCCCATTCCATAGTTTCACAGATCAAAGTGATAGACCCGATACTAAATTCATTGAAAATTCACTTTGAAGGAAATATAAATTTTCCATTTTGCTCGGCAAAGTAAGCGAAAAGGGAGACTGAACAGCGCTATGACTAAATCTTTGAAATTTATTTGGATTTCCAAATATTGGAAAGCATTTTTGATTTGCAAAAATCACCGGCTGAACCGAATGATTTGAAACATGAAAACACGATAATTGTACCAAGACATTGCTAAAGTGATCATTGTGGGTCCGTCTGTCAATTCAATATAGAAGGCACGGACCAGTCAAAATCGCAATTCCTACAATTGTGGGTTAGAAGTTGAAAATTACTTCCCTTAGCATGAAAACACTGGCAGATGGCGCTTTTTTTCTGCAATTACCACTACCTCCGCTGATATGCCTTTCACTGTATTATTGCCACTGCCGCAGGTTTTGACTACAATGTAGTCATTTCTCACTTGTTATTTTTCACACGTGTTTGACTGCTCTGAAGTCCGAAGAATAATGAAGAATAAAAAAATTTGTCTTTTAAAATTGGTGAGAAACTATCTGACATCCATCAATCATTGGTAAGACATTGTCTGACATCCATCAATCATTTGTGAAACACTGTCTGACAGCCATCAACCATTAGTGAAACACTATCTGACATCCCTCAACCATTGGTGAGACAATATATCTTACATTCATCTACTTCTTTCTCATTTTAGGATAGCTGGAGATTATCTTCTATACTTTTCCCCGGGCCTTTTTGTGAGTATCATGTATTTTGTGTCACCAAGTGTATATATTGTGTGAAAGTCCCCCCTCCCCCCTATATATTTTCGCTGAAACTTACCACACAGTATCTTTGGTTCAAGCTCTACCGGGAAATGTAAAAAAAATCCAAGATGGCCGCCATGATGACGTCACAGTCATTTTTGGGCTTTTTGGGGTCGATTTGTCGAAATTTTGATTTTTCTGATTTTTCTCTCGAAAAAAATCAAATAAAATATAGAATAATTAGTTTTGCATAAATAGAATACTTTCAAGGCCTTTTAGGCAAGGAAAATGTGAAGAAATGGAGCGAAAAGATTGAAAAACACGACTTTCGCGGATACCACATGACCGCCATTTTAAATTTGCCCATGATCTTCTGCTCGGGGGTATATAAAAATAGGCTCAAAATGACCCCAATAAAAAGTCACCAAGTTTCAGCCTTCTCGATTTTGTCGTTTCGGAGCAGCAGAGAAAAGTTTAGTAGGGGGTGGGGGGGGAGCACTTTCCGCCAACTCCCCCCTAACCCCCCCCCCCCTCCCCCGGGCCAGGTAGGGTTAAATGTTAAAAATGACGCACACTACTAGCTTGAAACTGGGAAGAGACAAAAATAATTACCTTGACAGAGAACGTTGTAGCCTACGAAAACTTTCCTTCCCACAATACACCATCATCATATGAATAATGTAAAGATATTGATTTCTCTCTCTCTCTCTCTCTCCTTTCAGTTTAGTTTCCTATACCGAGTATTGGTGAAATATTTACAGACCCAGGTACGTTACTGTAGAGAGTTTAATGTTCTACTCATTTATGTAAAATAGATACGGTACACAGCCAGAAAAATAGGTGATACTTATCACCCTAAAATGGTGATGACAGCATCACCCAAAAAAGATGTGGAGTTAGAGCCATAACTCTTTTCCACCATCACCTGAAAAGGGTGATCAGCAATGAGTGCAAATGCTTAGGTCATCGCCATAAAAGGGTAATGGCTATCACCCTAAAAGGGTGACGATCTGGGTCATTGACCTAAAAGGGTGACAACATTGGCCATCACCCTTTTTCGTCACCTTTAAAGGGTGATGAACAGGCATCATCACCATAAAAAGATAATGGGCCATCACCCTTTTTCTGGCTGTGTACATCAACTAAAAGGGTGACGATCTGGGTCATTGCCCTAAAAGGGTGACAACATTGGCCATCACCCTTTTTCGTCACCTTTAAAGGGTGATGAACAGGCATCATCACCATAAAAAGATAATGGGCCATCACCCTTTTTCTGGCTGTGTACATCAACTGATTCTTCTGTTTTCTGTTCAATCTGTTCCGTAACAAACAGCGAACACGATTTATCATCCTGACGTCCATATGATCTTTTATGCATACATGAAATTGACGCTAACTTCCGTGCAAAAGAGATCTTTCGATTACTGATGCGGTAATTCTTTTGTGGTCGACGTCTGAATGTTGAATGTCAGATTTCACGCCTATATACTTGAATGACGTGACCACGTTTTTTCCTAAATCTGAGTTTATGGGATTACTCGCATTAGGGGAATAATAATTGTGGTGATATCCCAACCTGCGAACCTACCAGATAGACATCCTGACTACTGTTCCTCAAGTAGCTTATACTTAAAATCCAAAAATGTCAAATGTTGATGATATCTCGAAAATCAGTGGAAGAGACATACAGTATGGTTGCAATAATTGTTATATCATGTAAAGAGCAAAATCTCTTAGGTATCATCATATGTCGAATTAATAAGCCAAGCTTGAAAATTGTATAACCAAGAAGGTTACATTAGAAGAGAAGTATAATTTATCATCTGTTTATGATAACAATCTAGAACATGGTATTACCGCCGATGTTTATTGGAGCTGCGGGTAACGTGTTCAACGTTATTGTCCAGTACGTGGCCGTGTACGTGCTTGAGGGGAGAACAAGGTAAGTTTGACAAATTAACAAATTAACTGACTACATTAGAAACGTTTGTTAATACTCATAGCACGCTGACACTCGGGAGCCCCTCCCAGTACAAATGTAAAACCGTAGCTTTGTAATAAATGTGCTCACATTTGTTCAACCTTTCTTCTTTTATTTTTATATTAGTTCTACTTGTAACGTGATTGATGTATTCTGTATTGTTCTTCCTGTGAGATTCTGTAATAAGATGTCTTAATGCACTCTCCCCCCCCCCCATCCCCTCACGAGGGTGAATAAACTACTATTTATACCAAATATAGGTAAAGGTGATCGGCTAACGGCTCTGTCTCGATCTTCCATACATATCTTCAAATTACTCCACATTATGCTACTCATGACTAAGCCAGCTTTTGCTGGGTACAGTTAACCGTGCCCGCACGGTTCCCATTATCGAATGTAGATTGTACCTTGTAGTTGAGGCGTACGTATGCAGACGTAGTGTTAATGCATCACTATTCCGATGTTTCGTTTCCTTGATATATATGGTAGGTATAAATAGATGTAACAGATAATTCTCATACTTGACAAGAGGACGTAGTCAGGCACATCTTCGCTCTTCACAACTTTTAATATTCTCATAACCACAAAAAGGCATCATTTTCACAAAAGTTTCTGGAGCATACAGAGCTTTCCCAAAATACATTGCGACCTTTATTGCCCTCGAATTGATGCCGTCACGGAAATCTTCAGACCTTATTGGATTTCGAATCAGATCACAAAAAGGTATCTTGCACAACTAGACCTCAAAGAGAACCTGTGTACCAAATTTGATAAAGACCCATGCAGTACTTCCTGAGAAATCACAATAACAAAGTTTCATAGAGAAATCCAAGATAGCCGCCTGGTGGCTATATTGGATTTTCAAATCAGAGCAGAAAAGGTATCTTGTACAACTAGACCCCAAGATGAACCTCTGTACCAAATTTGAGAAATCCATGCAGTAGTTCCTGAGAAATCGCGATAACAATGTTTCATGAGAAAATGAAAGATGGCCGCCTGGTGGCCATACTGGATTTTCGAATCGGACCGAAAAAAGGTATCTTGTACAACTAGAACCCAAGGGGAACCTGTGTTCGAAATTTGAGAAAGATCCATGCAGCAGTTCCTGATAAATCGCGAGAACAATATTTCATCACTATTCCGATGTTTTGTTGCCTTGATATAGATGGTAGGTATAAAATAGATTTAACGGATAATTCTCATACACTCTTAGGAAAAAGGGTTCTATATAGAACCATAAAAGGTTCTTTGGCATATCTCGCCTGCAGAATCCTTTTTGGTGCTATATAGAACCCTTTTGAAAGGGTTCTATATAGAACCATTTTGAAAGGGTTCCATATAGAACCCTTTTTATAACAAATGGTTCCACATAGAACCCTTTTAAACTGGTTCCATATAGAACCCTTTAACAGCAAAATGGTTCTATATAGAACCCTTTCAAAAGGGTTCTATATGAAACCCTTTGCTAAAAAGGTTCTACATAGAACCATTTTCAATTTTGGGTTTGAAGCCACATTTAGTATACTAGAATGTATATCTTGTAATCAGAGAATGGGTGGAATATTTCTGTCTTTGACTTTATCAAACTTCTCACGCAAGTAAGTGAAAGTCAAATGAATATAAACATCACAACAATCAATTCAGTTGGAAAACATTTATTGATATTTAAAACATGGAAATCTGTCAGGAACATATGTCTGATCATAGGAAATCTGTGGCCACTAAAATGCCCTTTGGCACAAGCTGTGCAGCCGTGAAAGTCAGTCACAAATTGAATTATACACTCTCTTCACAGTAACCGGGACTGGCTCATTTTGATTTAGTCTGAAGACGAACCTTTCAAGAAAAATTAGAGTTTTTTTCAGCTCTTTGGGGTACTCAATCCCAAACACATAATATAAGCTGAAAACAGCTGCCAAAGCAAAAGAAATGTCCACACTTGGGTCATCCTTCAGCACCTGCCTGCTGTCCATGTGCACCAGCACACGCTGAGCTTGCAGAGGATTTCCTTCTTCACAATCATGGAGTGACATTGATGGTGTTGGAATGTCTGGGGTCTGAAAGTGACAGATGAGAAAAAGAAATTACTTATCCAGCAATACACAAGAGAGACTGATTATACTGGTGTAAGAATGATCAGTATTATTGACTAATCTATTTCATCATTAGTTAGAGGTCTAAAACATAGTGCTTTGCAGTATACATGTGGATAGCTGCGTATAGGTTTAAATGAATTAGATAATCAATTCTGTTTCACTCTCGGTTATTACATAGCATCTTTGTGGTCTCACTGTGACCATTTCATAGTGCTGCCTCACCGTACCACCATGCCAAAGACAGGCGTTATAGTTTACCCAGTCAAATTATCCGAGACCAGATCAAGCGGCCCTCTTAATGTTCAACACCAAGCGAGGAAGCAACAATTTTTAAGCTTTCGGTATGATTCGGACTGATCAAATTGGACTGAAACTGGACAGTGATAGCATCTTCATACACAAGTCGACTTCTCCGATCACACTTTGAATTAGTCGTGATATATCAGCCCACCGACTTAGTTCAAAAGAATTCATAGACACGAAACGCCATTGATCTTGATTGATTTGAATTCTGAAACGTGCCGTATGAGTGTGTCGTTCATTGGTTGTCTTATGTATTTTGTACCGCCATGTTAGGAGGAATTATGTAACTTCTGAGAGAATACGCCCCTACATACATTCATTGGGTATGTTTAAGTTGGCTCGTGTTGGATTTGTAGAAGAAATTTACATTTGAATGGTTTCGGTGGTCAGATCTATGAAGGATAATCGGAAGTGTGAACGGAGTAGTTGACTTGCATATGAAGATGTGATATGTCAACGACCAAGGTTCATTGAATGTAACCGTTGATCAAATTGCTATTAAAGATTCTATAGCAACATAATCACAAGGGGAGATGATTGCCGATGTAGCTGTGTACAAGCCTTTAGAACTCACCTTTTCAATGACGAATAACTGCTTCTCCTCTTCTTTAAACAGGGATGGCAGAAGTAGAATGGCAGCATTCAGTTGAAGTCCTGTTAGTGAAAAATAAGTATTAAGACTGTAGTACCATACTGCCCGGTGATATTTCTGAACACAAAGCATAGATGTCAAAGTACGGGAATTGTGTTTTGTCATGACCTGCATCTTTCAAAGAATCTGATATCAAAGAACATATTTTGTTTGTCATATATGCTAAATTATCTATGCAGGACTACTTGCTTCCAACAGAATGTATACACTGAATACTAGTTTTGCCAGTAAGATACAATTTGCCCATCTATAAGCAGTTGCGTCAGGTCATGCGTCAAGTATTGCTGACTTCTCATCCGCAGCAACAGATGTGCCAAATTACCTTTCTTCACAGAATCCTCCAGGCAAGCATCGATCACTTGAACATAACGGTCGTGTAATTTTGACTTTTGTGCCCTCTCCACAATCCGAGCTGCCATTCTGTTCAAATTTGTCACCACCATTCGGTCAGGGTCCAATTGGTGCAACAGTCTCACTTCCCACAAAAGCTGAAAGGAGAAGTGATAGCAATATGAATGCCGGTTTTACACTACTATAACAAATATTGCTCTGAAAAAGAGGCACCATTCTATTAAAATGGAAATGAAGGTAACAAACTGAACAAATACACACCACCATCAGATTAGGAAGACTATCTAACTAAACAATAGAATGCATCTTCATATTAAGTATACATCATCCTTAAGAGTACTAAAATCCCAATACTTTTCAGAGCTTTCATACACAATTTTCTTGAGTGTATGCGACTTGATTTACGTGAAGCATTCAATGTTGCCCTAATCATACTACTACATACTAGGATAGGCAATCCTGGGACAGATCAACAGCACATTTCTGCCCAGAAAGTTACTGGTAGGTACATGTACCAATTAAGCACAGCAAACAGTTATTGTACAGTTCCATGTAGTCAACAATAGGGCGGTTCTTTGCAGCAACTGAGCTTGTACACAACTGATCAGTTTTGGATTGAAAAATGGCTAGTTCTTGACTGTGATGAACTGTTCAGTTCATGATTTATAGTTGTGGCTGAAAGATTTCTGCACAGTACCACTCAGTTACTGTACAGATTCAAAGTTTCCATGTCCAAAAAGTTGTATCCAACTAAGGATTGAACAACTACAATGCAGGTACCTACCAGTTTGGGAATTTCTAAACAAGGAAATTCCTCCAGAATCTCCTTGGTAGTGTGTTCAGAGATAAATTTTCTCCGATATAAACAGGTCTTCGACATTGTCTCTTTGAGCAGGTCTAGATTTGGCCTTGCTTTTGCGACCTCTGCCGACATAACAGTCAATGGTTGGATATGCTCCTGTCATCTTCCCCCACGTCACGATCTTCATCAAGAACCTGATATAAACAGAGAAAATAGCCCAATTATGTCCCCACAAGTAAATTTTCAGGGACAGATGAGGTATCTGACTCGATTGAATATTCTTTTTAATTTAAACATAATGTGAACTGACTTACATTAAATTAAATCTGATAATATGGACTTACATGTACCACTATATAAGCACTGAAACAGGCATAATTACAACATTATTTGTCAAGACTGACAAGCATTTACTTCAAGTCGGAAGCAGCGATTTCGGGATTAACCTCTGCCAAAATGATAATAAGGTAGGATAGGATTAATGTTGATCGAAAGTGGGTGCCCAGGCCTTGCTTTTCGTCAAATTCGCGTAAATCTAAATGGATTCCGGCTCACAACGGAAGTTTGCAGGAATCGATAGCTATCATTTCTAAACAGACTGCTAAAAGTTTACAGGAATATGTTGGGTTCCCGCAAACTATTTCGCGGGAGTGCTGATAGGAATCAGATTCTCATGGAGAAGCAAGCCCTGATGCTGTCATTATTCAGAGAGATTGGGGTCGATTTCATGAAACCTCCCTTTACTTGAGATTCTCACACTCGACTAAGTGCACTTCAAAAAATTCTCAAGTTCCGTTTCACGAAACGTTTTTTACCTCACTTGGCCAAGTGCAGTTTGAAGGGGTTTCGTTGGAACTCTTTTGTGCGATACGGTAATAAAAGTACCCACGAAGCAGACGGTGACAACAACACAGTCTAAATCACCAAACGCCAGTCAAACAGGTTTTCGTCGTCAAAAATGATCAAGTTCTCATTTTGGGATCAGATAATCGACTGAAATTTTTTGAATTCGACTGAAAAAACGGAAACTCGGTAGGTTATTTGTTGATAGCTCGCTTAATACTTGTTCGATTCTGACAATGTAAAGTTTCCGGAGTAGCTGAAGAGATTCTCTTTTCAAAAATGTATAGTTTGATGACAATTTATTTTTTGTTTTTGAGATAGATATCAACTGAAAAAATCGTGTCGACTTCGCTGAAATTTTTTCTGGACCGACCGACATGCGGTTTTTCTTGTCCGGAAAATTATTGCGTGAACTGACTGTAATACTTTTAGGTTTCCGGAATGCTCTACTTTTATACGAATAAAATGATATAAAATATATGCATGTACCTTCCACCGTTTTCCGTAAAAGTGTACGCTGAAAAAAACCGATTGAAAATCACAACATTTTCAGCTGAATCTGCCGTAAAACGGATTAGTGAACCGAGTTAAAAACTCGGATTTGGAGACGGACTTCAGAAGATTCCGAAAATCCGGAATAAGGATCGCGGGTAAGTTTATTGGAAGATTGGTTATGTCGGTAGGTCACAAGTGTCGAATTAAATTTTAAAAGCATAGTTTGCACAAAAAATATCCTATATTTCAAATAATTGAATGTTTGTCATATAATAACTTAATGTGAATGGAAATAGTATTTTTCTATGGTATAAATATATTTTTCAATTGATCATTAATTTTAAATACGTATATTTTGATGCATGTACTTTTTTTTACCTGAAAAATTACCAGGAATATACATATTTTGTTTTCAGTGATTATTATAATTTATATGAACTAAAATGAATTTTATCATTGTGAGTTTTGTTCACTTACTGACTTTTTGACATTTCACAGCCCAGACTGGTGAACAGCTAATTAAGTTTTAATCCCATGCAATTAATCCCAAACCGCTAATCCGTTACAACACTTGCCGAGAGTGACGATCGTTAAAAGATTATGTGAGCAGAATAGGTAATCAGATTATATTAACCATTCCAATAGTGAGCAGTTATTCGACTTTCGTGTATATAAGGGCAGCATATTTTCAATATCTTCATACATTTGAATCTCAATAATTCATCAGTCATCATAGCTGCATTTTCTTCAGACATTTGAATTTCAATAATTCTTCAGTCATCATGGTTGTCAAGACTCTCATCGCCGGTCATTCCCAGACCAAGTACTTTGATCAATACCTTACGGATCCTTCTATTGACATTGTATCCTTTTCTGGATACAAGATAGAGGAGATGTGGAGTGAGATCCGTCTTGTCGTTTGTTCCTACGACATTATTGTGCTCCACGTCGGTGCCAATAATCTGTCCAGAGACACAGCAAAGACAGTCCTACAGAAGTTCCAAGCCTTAGCTGAGACTATATGGAACGACAACCCCTCGGCCAACATCGTATTTTCGTCCATCCTGCCCAGAGGGAACAACTGATTCCAGCCTGGATTTCGCCGAGTGGGTTTCCTTCACAGAATCAACACCACGGCACAAGCGGTCAACAGAAGGATGAGAGACATAGCTTTACACCACCCAAAGCTATTCTACCTGAGCCATTCCTCCTTCGCCAGGAACGGGAAAATCGAGAGACGTCTCCTTAGCCGTGATGGGCTACATCTCAGCCCACTTGGGACAGGTCGGGTCCTGGAGGGGATTCTCAAAACCATTTCCGAGATCTGCGACATGATGCCGACCGCCCAGCCAGTGCCCTCGCCCTCTACCGATTATAGAGATGCTCTTCTCTTTCCGCTGCCGACCGACCAGCCCGTCCCCTCGCCCTGTACCGAATATAGAGATGCTCTACTCTTCCAGATGCCGACCGCACAGCCCGTCCCCTCACCCTCTCCCTCTACCCTTGCCGAATCCGAGCCCATTGCCGTGACAAGACCGCTTTCCCCGGAGGAGACCGTCCTTCCAATCCTTTCCGTTCCATCGTGGAGATCCGTAGGGCGGAAATCCAAGGTACGGCGACGTGTATCGGCCCCGACTGAGTTTACTCAGCCTAGTAAGTATGCTGTGTTGGAAGACCAGAATGTTTTTAATTTTTCTTCTTCGTGTTTTGTAGATCCAACACCCAAACGCCCGATCCGCCAACCCAAGACCCAGCCCAAGATTATACGGTCTAGTAAGTATCAAGTGTTGGACCATGGGGATGTTTTTAATATTTCTTCTTCGTGTTTTGTAGATTATCAAACCCGCCAACAGAAGACCCGGTCCACGATTGTGTTCGACGAGATGGCATCCCCTCCGTATTTTTCTTCTTTATATTTTGCAGATAGACGAAGTGATACCCAGTCCAAGCCGGCATCTGAGACCATCTCTCCGCAAGTATTGTTTGGTGGGGGTGTAAGTGTTTATAGTTCAGATATAATAGAAACTCTTTCTAAATCTAAGGCTTTTGAGATTTTGAGTGATCTTAGTAGCGATAAGATTTCTACTATTCCGCCTGTAAAACCTAAGGGTGGAGAAGTCTATGTGATTCGTTCTGAAAATGTTGGGGACTGGAAATGTGACCAATACCAGTGGCTAAATAATGGTAAATACAACAAAAATTTTGGGGAGGATACTTTGCGGGTGGTTCATTTTAAGATAAAGATAAAAAAGTAGATCCTGCAGAAAAAGTAAAAAGTAAAGCAAAAACAACAGGCTCCACTGATTTTCGGCGTACTGCTTACTGGTTAGATAGTGACCCAAATACTGTACTCATTCATTATTTTGGTGATCATGAAAAGTACAAACCACTTCCTCATGGCAATAGTAAGTCCGGTCCAGAATTTCTTAGGACAGCACCTTCTGTAATTGAGACAATTAAGAACTTAGCAGAAAATAACATGCCGGCAGAATCCTACAAGCAATTAGTTTGTGACACAGAAATAGATGGTCAGTATCAAGGAGTCCTTAATGCTAGGGATTATATTCAGGTAAAAAATATTCATGACAAAATTAAGTCTCAGAAACGTTTTGATTGTTTTGAAGACATGGTAGGTTGTGACGGAAAAGATGGTAGGAAAAGGTGTACTGTTTGGAAACATTTGTCTTGTGCTCAGCCAAATGACAATTCTACTGATTGGTTTTGTGACAGACATACTCAGTAGACAGAGACATTATTTCTTTTATGTTACTCCTTTGTTGTTTTTTGGGATTTCCGGAACAAAGGACCAATTAGTGTGTGAACAGTGTTCCAAAATAATTTTTTTTACTTGTCAAAATTGTTTTTACTTCATTTTATAAATTAAATGTATTATCAATTTATAAATTTACATTAATAAAAAATCCAAGAAGAAAAATTACAGAGAACAAAATATGTATATTCCTGGTCAGTTTTCATTTCGATTTATAAAAATATATGTATTTAAAATTAATTTTTCACTATTTCCATTTACATTAAGTTATTATATGACAAACATTCATTTTTGTGCAAACTATGCTTTTAAAATTTAATTCGACACTTGTGACCTACCGACATAACCAATCTTCCAATAAACTTACCCGCGATCCTTATTCCGGATTTTCGGAATCTTCTGAAGTCCGTCTCCAAATCCGAGTTTTTAACTCGGTTCACTAATCCGTTTTACGGCAGATTCAGCTGAAAATGTTGTGATTTTCAGTCGGTTTTTTTCAGCGAACCCTTTTACGGAAAACGGTAGAAGGTACATGCATATATTTTATATCATTTTATTCGTATAAAAGTAGAGCATTCCGGAAACCTAAAAGTATTTCAGTCAGTTCACGCAATAATTTTCCGGACAAGAAAACCCGCATGTCGGTCGGTCCAGAAAAAATTTCAGCGAAGTCGACACGATTTTTTCAGTTGATATCTATCTCAAAAACAAAAAATAAATTGTCATCAAACTATATATTTTTGAAAAGAGAATCTCTTCAGCTATTCCGGAAACTTTACATTGTCAGAATCGAGCAAGTATTAAGCGAGCTATCAAAAAATAACCTACCGAGTTTACGTTTTTTCAGTCGAATTAAAAAAATTTCAGTCGAATACGCCGTCCCCTCATTTTAAATAACCTCACACGTTTTTTTGTCACTGGCAGACGAATAACAGCGCTGTTACTTATCTCAAGGACGTTCTTATTTCAAGTGAGGTTTTCAAGGGAGGTCGGACCACCCTTGAACTCAAGTGCGATTTCAGGTTCGAGTGAACTTTCATGGCAAGCAAAAAACCGAGTCAAGGGAGGTTTTGAAGTGCACTTGACGGTTCAAGTGCGAAAATCGTCCCAAGTGAGGTTTCATGAAATCGGCCCATGGTCAGATAGGTATGATAAGAAAGTAAAAATGCATGCATACATACCAAGGTTCTACAAGTTCTCTTCAATGTGGCTGCTACTTCACCAGAGCCCTTCCTCTTTTGTCCAGCGCCATCCACTTTGAATTTCATTTTCATTTTCTTCACCTCATCATCATCAACGAGGGGGCGTCGCTCTTTTTTGAATTTATTTTTGAGCGATTCATGCAGAGCATCCTACAAATACGTAGTTGAGCAGAATAAAATAATTTTCTAGCTTTACCGGCCATGTCATGTCAGTGATGTACGAACAGAATATCTCATGTGAAAATTGACCAACCTGGAAATACGCGCCACTACACATTCGTTTTGGCGGAAGTGATAAAAAAGTTATTTCCCTTCAGTCACTTCCTTTTTGTGTTGTGGCGAGTATAACTGATGGATCATTGGGGGATTTTTCATTTGACTTTCATTTCTCCTTTTCATTGCAGTATCGATTTGTTAAACCTTCGATGTAGATGATATTAATGTGAGCTTGAAATGCAACTCATGTCAAAAGGTAAACAAAATGGTCTCACAAGTGCCTGTGAAGCTAGGAAATAAATATAGTAGTACCTCCCTAAACTGAGCATAAACTACAAGCGTTTAGCAGCTTTGCTTTGATGTAAATATTTACTTCTAGATTTATCATTGTGGCTTCAAGAGTATTGTTTCAAGAGCCTGTGAATGTTACTCAAATGCTGAATCTCTTGGGACAATTATGTGAAGGAATCTGAGAAACTTACATAACCTGATCCAATTTTTTCTCTCAGGAACGGAAACTGAGTCACAAGTGATGACAATACCTCCACATACTGCTTGTGGCATGGATACCTGAACAAAGAAAAAGATTAAACTGAATCTATCTAATCACATTTAATTCCACAGATAATGATACATCAACAGCCATCCCAATGACCACCTCCCATAGATTTGTTTCATTTACTATAGAAAACGTACTATGGATTGCACAGTTGCTGTAAGATGTGGACGTATCAGTAGAATATGTCCAATTTAAGTACTCTAATAAAGAATGACAAGATTGCTTTATGCCCTGTAATATGGTAAGAGAGTATCAATAAAAGAGTATCCACAAAAGTATGCAAGCTAGACAGGGGGGGGGGGGGGTCCCAGAACAGTACACTGAATAAAATATAATTCTTAAACTGATACTTACATGGTGAATTGGCTCAGGTGATCAAAGAGTACCTGAATCAGGGTAGACTTGATTTTTGTTTTCCTGGGACACTTCAGCTCCCTGTCCTTGTCCTGAAGGGCAATCCTTAATAGTGGGGGGAAATTTGGCAATCTCCCCAGCACTCTTGGAGGTTCGTCCTGGTCTGGAGTGGGGGGATTATCCCCTGAAGGTCCTGGTTCCACTCTGGAAGAGTATCGGTACATAAAATGATTATAATTCGTATACATCTGCACAATATTGGAACAATCATGATGAATACACTTAATACATGTATGAAGCTCTGCAGTTAAATACATAACAAAAACTGGTGATTCATGTAGGAGCAGAATCTATTCACACATCTTACCACTCATGCAAAATAAACATCATATTACCTGTCATCAGGCATGGTCACACCATTTCTCAGGTCATCCAGAGCACTGAGAAACATAGTTTGTTTCCTCATGGTCGGAAATATCCTCTCTGTCATCATATTCAGTGTTTGACCATCTATCTCATTCTCTGCAGAAGATAATATTAAAATCATGTAACTGTAAGCATGATATTCTGTTATGTACACCACTGTTTTTATAAAGGTTTTGGCTACATGTATTCACATGTACTTGAACTTCCCCATATATGTACTACATACTAATATATTATGATAAATTGCTGACCTTACTCACTGATACCAGTAACTGCACTACATTTTCATCTGACACAAATCCCATGACAATGGTTTGGGAAAGACTTGATGACAGGGGCGAGCATGGTTGTTTGGGGGGGGGGGGAGGAGGCAAGACACTCACATGTAACACACTTAAACGGCCGGTGACGAAGAGTTATATACAGGTTGTCATCCTCATCACTATAACAATCCAAGGCATGGAAGTCTAGTTCATCTCCTGGTCTGAAGGCTATCCACTGACAGGAATCCACCACATTATATGCATGAAGATGCTCACTGAAATGTGCTGTAGTATACAGCCTTCCACTCACCCACCAATAGGAGCGAAATTTCAGTAAGTGAACAACTTTCACAAATTGTGGAATTTCTTCTTCGTGTAAAGCATCCAGAATGAAAAAGTCCCCAACCTTATACTTCACTGTGTCCACAATGATTTCTTTTGTCTTCCAAACAGTTTCAGTGGCTGTTTCTTCTGGATTGCAGAATAGCAAACCAGCTGTGAGGTATCGCTGCACATCCTTTGGCAATTTTTGAAAAGGTACTTCTGAAGTTGAATGCGAGGTGATTTCAGTAGCCCTACTGTTGCGCGATTGCCACTCCCAGCACTGACGCATTTGATACCTCTTAGCCAAAGAGTAGCATATATTCTTGAAATTGTTGATCACGGAGGCGAGTTTCTTGAAATATAGATGCTTAGCTTCATATCTCAAACACCACAAAGATCTCAAGGCACCATACTCCTCTATCAAACGGGGATAATGCACAAGAAAATGGATCTTGGGTGTGAATTTATCAGGGAAGAGTTCTTTGAACTCTGTAAGGAATGAGCTAACAAGTGTCTCCAAATAACTGATCCAGTTTTGGCTCACTGTTGGTGCAAGGATTATGTCACCGATTTCACGCATGAGAAGATAAAGTTTCCAGCAACCATTGTCTTCTGGAATGAACTGTCCAATGAGGAAGGGGAGAACCCGCAATAGCGTCCACTTTTCAACTGCTTTTCCAGCAATACCCCCCTCTTGGAGCAGTCTTTGGGAAATTAACACAGGCTTGCTGGATCTGTCATTCTGGCCAAATGAAAATTTCTGAAGCTCCCTATTCAACTGCTGAAGTGAAACGATTCCTTCTGAATGAAAATTCTTGATGATTAGCTTCAAAACATGTGGAACTGCTCCCTCAAAAAAGTCATGCATCACATCTGGGGGAAAGGCTTTAGTCACATCAAAATGTGGTAAAACACTGAAAGGACATGGTCCATTGACACCGTAAAGTGACTGACTCCCTGGATCCTCTCGTACACATCTTAAGTGGTGAAGGTGACATGCAGAGCTACAAATAACACAGAATTCCTCTTCAGTTTTTTCGGACATATCGCTGTAGTGACACATGCAATACCTACAAATCCTGCCATTACTGAAGGAACCCGAAAATCCAGCCAACGCATGTGCAGAGAGATTGTCTGAAGATATGACAACAAGGGCACCTTTAATGTTATATTGGTGGTCATCCACTTGGTCATCCACTTGAACATCCACCCCCTCAACTTGAAGTTTCAGCAAGTCGTCTAGAAGTGGCTTCAGGATGGGCTCGTAGCCATATTTCTGCACAAGTTTGTATCGAACCAGAATAGATATGTGAATATGTCTCAACTGTGACCTGTACTTGGGAAGGAGATTCCCAAGCATGAAATAAAAGCCGCACACTTTGTGTAGCAATTTTTTCGAACCCAAAGGATTCACAACTTCAAACTCGTCATTATACAAATGGATTCTCAAAAGCCTGTCAGACTCTGCAAAGAATGGGTGGTTCTGATATATTGTACCATCACAGAAATCTTGCAGGACCCCTTCCCTTATATTTTGCTTTTGCACCTGATGCCAAATGTCATCTTTGGGAAAAATATACTTCAAAACTTGAAGCAGAGGGATATACTGGAAGGTCTCTTTTTTGCCCTGGTCATCATATCCCAGAATATATTCTACTGGTTCAACTAATCCAAGTTCTTTTAGGCAGTATTTATCAAACTGGTATTCACTGCCCACATCATCAAAACATTTGTTCAACAGGTCTGGTCCATCAATCAGAGATTTGAGCTGAGGGTTGCTGTCAATATCAATGTTGAGGTCTTCAAAACAGATTTTGAGTAATTCATTATACTGTTCGTGAAAGTACTCGAGTAAAACCTTTATGTCATCAACAACTGTGGTTTGAACAACTCTTGGAACAATGTGTTTCTCTTGCAGTTTAAGTGAAAACACAGCGAAATGTCTCCTAAAAGTTGATGTGAGGTCCTCTACTTTCTCAGAAAAAGTTAAACTTCTGTCTGATATATCCTCATGTTGGTCATCAACCTCAGCTTCTGTTTCTTCAACATCTGTATTGCCATGAATCTCATTATCTAAACTGTGTTTGGTGTGCACATGTGCCCTCAGTGACAACACTTTACTATACTCTCTTGGACAACCATTAAATCCACAACACACTTTGAAATTTGGTTCATGTTCATGATATAGTTGTAAATGTTGCAGAAACCGAGCATAGGAAAATGTCTTCACTGCACAGTTTGGGCACTGGTAGTTATTGGATGCCATTCATGGTCTCTTACCAACAAATTTCTCTCGAAACTCTCCAAGCCCCTTCTCTTCCACCCACTGGCAAACATCATCCAATGTCCAGTCGTTGACAGCGGTCATCTGCAATAAAACAATATACATCAGGTCAATACTTTTCTACACTAAAATCAATACTACTGCTGTTAAGTATGGCATTTCCATTATAGTAATGCGGGTATAGGGCCAATTCGCCATTTACCAATCACCCTAGATCAACAAGTTAAAACCCTGGGGCTCTATCATACACATGTAAGTTGCTAGTACTTACTTACCAAAATATATTTTCGTACTAGCCTAAAAAAACTACCGTACTATACTGTGACATCAATAATTATCTCGAAATGTGTACATGTACCTAAACGTTGCCTGTCAATACTGAACAGTATAGGGTAATTGGGATATCATTTCAATATTCCAACTGGGATATCAAATCAAATATCAAATGTGATATTTTGCTACATTTTTTTTAATTAACTTCAAAATATTTACCCCTGCATGTTGTGAAAATTATGGGAAAATAAATAAATTAATAAATAAAATATATTGATATACCGGTAACAGAGCAATTTAAATTTTAACTTTTAGCTGTCTTTCACTTTTGTTTTCTATGAACTTCATTAAAACATTTACAAGTTTTATTCTAATATGGTAATATTTCTGTAAATTTAATCCATCCATAATAAGCTGACTATGGCCCCCGACCTACTAAATGGCTTAGAACAGAATTCCAGCGGGAAAACAAAATCCCACCACCCCCGTGGGCATGATTTAGAATGACCCGTTTCCTGTGGGAATGCATTTTGTCACTCAAGGAACACGGACGAGTCCATTATAAATCAGGGTTGAGGCTATAAATATTCGTCGACGAATTTGGGGTAAAACGATCAAAGTAAACTAATATTTTACTCAATGCCAGACACAAGTAACTATGGTTTCTGAAATTAATAGCAAACATTAAATTCATACGAAGTTAATAATCCTGGAAGCTCAGAGAGATTGGCCGGATGGTTTTACTTGAACGAGCACGACCACGTGGCACAACGCCTTTGTTGTCTTTTTGGGGAAAAGATTTTCCTCGAACAAAAACATATATTGACACGGCTGGTTGAGCTCCATTGATCCTGTTCATTTTCACTGTAAAGTTGACGAAGCGGGATATACAATCGGAAGATAAAGATCACAAACGAAACGTGATTGCAAAAACTATACCAGTATACGGTCGCTAGTATACATGTATACATGTACGGCCTTACAGACAGCCGGCTATAGCGGCGGAGTCTGGGCGGTTTTGTACAAAAGCATAGCACAAAAGAGGGCGAGGAAAGGATGAATCGTATGTACATACCTTACTGTTCAGAAAAGTATCCAACTACCCATAAGTCGACGAAAAATCAAGAAATTACGAGATGGTGGTCCCGGCCAATGTCCCAGCAGATCTTTGAAAAATGGCGGACTGGACTCGACTCGAGACGTAACACGATATTTTGGCGCGTCCACCGATAAGAGCATGACTCGTACCCAGCCCTCCATTCATTCTCAAATCGCCCTCAGCCCAGGGCCAGACACGAGTGCATGCAAAGAACCCTTTTCGCGAAAGGGTGCCATATAGAACCCTCGAGCGACTTCGAAATGGAAAGGGTTCTACATAGAACCCTGTACCTGTCTAAAGAACCCTTTTGGAACCTTTTTTCTGTGAGTGTAGTAACACGAAGCTCTCGAGAGTACAGTGACGTCGCCAGTTCCGATCCAGTGTCAGTTCCGACCCACTTCCCAAAATACTGCACCTTGTCATAACCATGATCACACGAAATCATAAAACATTTGGTGTATTTAAGTAAGTTGATCAACCTCTCAATCATGGTTAAATTATATTATGCATTCACTGGTTTTGTTAGGAGACAGCTTTGCAGACCCACTCCATACACACGACTACATCGGTCTAAATACAAATACCATGACTGGCCGGTGGTCCAAAACCGTGTCGTCTGCCCGCGCTTCCGATCAAAGTTTTGATGTTTTGTTTCTCCCATATAATTATCATTTATCATATGGTACTATGTATCTCTCATAAATTTATTTACTGGGGTATCTTTCTAAAGGCTACCTGCCCCATTGTTGACATCAACTGACGGACCCAGTTCCGAACCACCATCATCCATGGATGGCCAGTACCATATGGCCTGAAAATGTCTAGCGAACGCAGCGCTCACTGCG
>JAVTVY010020563.1:0-80875 GCA_036873755.1 Hanleya hanleyi
GTCTATAAAACACGTCTCTCTGCATCCCACACCTTCATTTTTACGGTTGCAGAGCCATGGCGGAGATCCAGCCCTATGCGACTCGCATTTTACAGCATGCCATCGTGGTGAATTCATTCACGGGTTACCGAGCAGTGGTCCGGTCCATGTTTGCAGATGGCGACGACAACGAGGGGCGACGCCAGATTCTCAACGAGTTCACAGAAGCGGTCCTCGACAGAGTGCACTCGATGGAGAGGCGTGCCATCACTCACCACTACTGGACTATGACAGCCATCCTTGATGCTCGTGCTATGGACCACGAGCGCTCACGCCGGAACCAGCGACGGCTGGTTGGCCTCACACTAGTCTGTGCCCTATTGACCCTGGCGCTGTGGTATTGACAGTGGGACTATAAATACGAGGGTCAGACAGAGTGTGTGTCATTCACCGTTCGACATTGGAGCAAGCATGTCACCCGACCTACGAGCCATCCTGTCCCTTACACCCCAGGTGGGGTTACACGTCTATGAAGATAAAGTCACCCTGGTGGAAGACCGTGGAGATATTTGCTGGGCGCCCGCTGAGACCGTATCGAATACGGTGACACTACCTCGTGACGGGTGGACCAAATTTAAACGGCTGTTGAGCGGTGAGCTCGACGGACACCTCATCCACATAGACAATGCCATCTACGTATACCGTACCTCCCTCTTCCTACGCCTGGGCCGCTACCAAGACCCTACGCGAGGCTTCACCCTAGTCCCCGATCTGTGGACAGCCGTGGAGAAAGTGGTGCCTATTGTGGACCAGCTGTTTACACCGGACGAGCGATCATCAGACCAGTTGGCGTGGGCTCGTGCTATAGACGACGCGCTGGCTGAACCCCATGAACAACTACATGAACCCGACGACCACGATGCCATTGATTACCCGGCTAGACTCAGTCAGCCCAGTGATATCACCACCTCATCCTTTTGATCTCACGAGGTTCTCCCTATAAATACGAGAGACAGTCAAATCTGGTACCATTCACGTACTGACCATGACGGAGCATATAATACTGGCGTATCTCAGCTTGACCCCTGAGGTTTTCCTGCACGTGTATGCGGATACGGTCGATATCATGGAGGAGGTGGTGGGAGACATCTGTCATGCGGACCCTACACAACCGTGCCCGGCTCACATTCGTCTGTCCCGGAGTGGCCAGACCTAAATTCAAACGGGTGTTGTCTGGGTGAACTGGACGGCGACCTCATCCACTTGTGTCACGATGTGTACATCCGACGCGGCCCTTTCTTTGCTCAATTGCCTGGCTAGATGGAGGTATACAGTGCATTCTACTCCTCTTCACCCTGATCTATGGTCTGCATTGGAAGATGCCGTGGTAGATGTGGATCAAGTGCTTATCAAGCGGTCATCAGACGAGTTGGACTGGTCATTTACCATGGACACTGTGCTGGCAGAAGCCTACGAAGAAAATCAGAAAGAAACTCCGGCCCAAGATATACCCGTTATAAATAAACGATAGAGCCAGGGTCCATCATCATTTTGTCACCATGAAGCGCTGGGAGAAGGTGTTGGATAACTTATACTACAGTCCTGACAGTCCGGCGGCCTATAGTGCATTGTCGGCTCTCTATCGAGCGGCCAACCCCCAGGGGATACAACGTGCCCAAGTCCGAGATTGGTTAAGAAAACAAGACTCCTATACCTTACATCGATCTGTCCGTCGCTATTTTCTACGGAACCGGGTCATCGTGGGAGGAATAGATGCCCAGTGGCAAGCGGATTTGGTCGATATGAGCGCCTTGCCAAACACAACGATGGGAATCGGTATATCTTGACGTGCATCGATATTCTATCCAAGTATGCGTGGGTGGTACCCATCCGGACGAAAACGGGGGCAAATCTCATAGCGGCGTTCAAAGACATCTTCAAGACCGGGCGCAAACCTTTGTATTTGCAAACTGACGAAGGCACGGAATTCCTCAACAGACCGTTCCAACAGTTTCTGAAAGCCCAGAAGGTGTTTTCTTCCATACGTACAACGAGACCAAGGCTTCCGTGGTGGAAAGGTTCAACAGGACATTCAAAGGCCGCATGTATAAATATTTCACCTATAAGAATACAAGGCGGTACATCGATGTTCTCCCAAAACTGGTGAGGGGTTACAATCGAGCCTATCATCGGAGTATAGAGAGAGCCCCCATTACCGTCACCCAACGCAATGAAGCCCAAGTCCGCCGTGTGTTGTACCCCAGGCCATCGCAGCGAACGACGAAGGCGGAGTACAAGGTGGGGGACCCTGTACGGATCAGTAAAGTCAAGGGCCAGTTCGAGAAAAGTTACTTGCCCAACTGGAGCGATGAGCACTTCCTGATTAAACGGCGCCTACCCCGACAGCGGCGAGTCTATGAACTGGAAGATCTTCAAGGGGAACGGTTGCTAGGGACGTTTTACGAGACGGAATTACAGCCTGTCGTAAAAACACAGCAAGACTACTACACGGTGGAGAAGATTTTGAAAACGGAACGTCGACGTGGCAAACTGTTTCATTTCGTCAAATGGCAAGGCTGGCCCAGTTCCTTCAATTCCTGGGTCGCTGCCAACCAGGTGAAACGACTATAAAGCGAGACACCACTGCCGTCCTCCTTCATTCCACGTCCGACCACAGTGCTATGGACAAACAGCAGCTGCCTCTGAACACAGCGTCTCCCAAACCGCGCAAAGCACAAGTGGGCTTTGGGGTGCTATTGCTAACCCTGCTGAGTGTGTTGTACGGAGGTGTGTTTTACGACGTAGCCTATGTCAGCACGTTACTTAACCAATTGAGAACACCAGCCACCAGCGAAACCGGTCTACAGGTAGCACCAGTCGTATCGAGCCCAGTCACCACCACCACCACACCCCGTGTACAAGCCACGTCGAGTGTAAGCTCTACACCTACACCCAGAACACCCACTACGTCTCAAGACCCACCAGATTTCATCCCTCACAGTGAACCGACAACGACGACCCACGTTGTACCCACCACCACCAGCATCATCCCTGACAGTGTACAGACAACGACGACCGACGTTGTACCCACCACCACTCCAGTTCACTCGTACGAAATTTACAAGAGCGGGTTACCACGACAACGGATAGACCTCAAACCATGGACCCTGGGTGGCAGCATCCCTTCACTTGCGTCATCGCAGGACCGACGGGCTCCGGCAAACGCACTTCGTCAGGAAGCTCCTTCAACACGCCGACAGCATGATCACCCCACCCATTGCCCGAGTCGTGTGGTGTTACGGAGAATGGCAGGAAGCGTATGCAGCAATGTCCCACATCACGTTCGTGGAAGGCCTACCCAACCTGGCCGATTTGGAACCCGACACCTTGGTGGTTCTGGATGATCTCATGGCGGAGACGGATGCGCGGGTCACCCAACTCTTTACCAAAGGCAGCCACCATCGACGGCTCAGCATCATCTACATTGTGCAGAATCTGTTCAGTAAAAAAACAAAGAACATCGGAACATCAGCTTAAATGCCCACTACCTGGTGGTCTTCAAAAACTCGAGAGATACCACTCAACTGCTGCACCTGGCGAGACAGATATATCCCGGCCGCACACCGTTTGCGTTGGAAGCCTTTAAAGATGCCACAATCCCTCAGCACGGGTATATGCTCTTCGACCTCAAGCAAGCCACCCCCGACCACCTTCGACTACGGACCGGCATCTTTCCCGGGGAGACCCACCACGTGTACATGCAAAAATAATGTAAACACACCCACAGTGGCACCCCCCAGCTGGGGTCTGTGTGTTTGATGATGGGGAATAATAAAAAGAATGAATACCACAGCAGGGTTGATAAAAAGGGTAGAGTTGTGGGTTCTGGCATTAGTTGTACAGGATGTCTGCGCGAGTACGGAAGCACGCTCCCACGCTCCGTGTATTGAAGACGGCCCACCCGAGTTGGTCCGAACCATTGTACGCGGTGCGGACCCTGACCTTGTACGCTGTCTGTGCGAGATCGGGTACAACCTGTTAAAAGGCAACGTTCCACTGACTCCGGCTCAGAAGACTAAGTTGGCCAAGCATAAGACAGGTCTCCGAACCTTAGTCCAGAAGCGGGTCCCTCAAACACAAAAGAAAAAGGTGTTACAGAAAGGCGGCTTTCTCGGGGCCATCTTAGCACCGTTGGCCGCTTCCGTGTTGGGTCCAGTATTGGGTGGACTCTTCGGCCGACAATGAACCACACGAAAAAATGGTCCTCGTCGAACCTCGGTTGCTTCAAAACCTCCAATCGCCCTACCCTGTGCCACCTACGGTGAAGACCATAAACACCCTCGATGGAGAGATGCAAGAGATATTACAGAGACCGGGGTTAAGCGACAGTGAGAAAGTACAACGGTACAATGAGACGCTTCAACGGTACATGACGTTCATGGACCAATACAAACCGCTCTACCCCAGCAACAGCACCACCACCACCACCACCACCACGTGACAGACCGCCGACCTCAGCACCGCTCCAACAGCCGCCATTACCAGGGGTAGCCCCCACAGCCCCACAGTGGGTGGAAGACGAAGTGCTGAAGAGTGTACCTGCCTCGTTCAAGAAACAAGCTGGCCTGGTATTACAACGGATGAAACAGAATCCTAACATGACTTGGAATGATAAAGGCGAACTCCTGGTACAGAATCAGGTGGTCCCCGGCACCCACATGACGGATTTAGTGAATGACCTGATGCGTAAACGCAGATCGCACACGGATCCTCGAGGATGGAAGGTCTTCGCTCAAGGCTTGAAAGACATGCATGTACCACAGGAATTGGTGGGGAACCCCCACCGCTGGGCCTTTATGCAGCAAACCCAGCAATCGCCGAGTCGTGCACCACGACAGATTCCACAACCTTGGGAATCCGACTGGGAACCGGAGTCACCCCCCAAAACTCCACCATCACCACAACGGGCACCCTATTTTCGTGCCTTTAAAAAACCACCCTTGATCAAGACACCCCACATCTCCAGAGCCGTGACACGTAGCAAGTCAACGCGACGAACACGACGCCGGACACAACCACCCAAGGTCTGGAACACCTATTAAAACCCGGTGCAGCAGCAGGACAGCTCAGTCGCCATGTTTTACCTCACCCTACCCAGTAACAGTTCGCTGGATGTGTTTCCTGACAACACCGTGGCCAAGTATGTGACTCAATTACCACAACCGTTGCATTTACCTGGCCGGTGGGAATGTGGGCTGGTGGATATTCAATACCCTTACTCGTGGTACAACGTGCGAGCCAATGAAGTGTGGTACGAGGTGACCTACGAAGGAAAAGACACCCGACTCACTCTCCCCGAAGGCCAATACGATACTCCCAAGGAGTTCATGGGTGGGCTGTCAAGACTGATGCATTATAAGGCTCTACGGGAGGTCACAAATACTTCAAAACCCATCAAAGCCTATCCCTTCAAGAATCACGTGAACTTCGATTACAACGCACACAACGACAAGGCAGAGCTTATCGTCACCGCCAACGCGAGTGTCGTACTGAGTCCTATCCTACAGCAAATGCTGGGTTTCGATCTACGGACGTTCGCTGGTCCCACCGCCCACCAAGGCGAGATCCCGATGGATATGAAGTCGGGTATGTACGGACTCTACGTCTACTCGGACGTGGTGGACAACCACATCGTGGGTGATATCAACACACCTCTGTTACGGGTGGTGCCCATTAAAAAGTTGTATGGAGATCAAGTCACCCACAGTTTCACCCACATGCTCTTCCTGCCTGTACGACAAACCCACATCAACACGATCGCGGTGGATATAAGAGATGACACGGGACGACCGGTGGCATTCGAACGCGGGAAAGTGGTGGTGACACTTCATTTTCGACAAGCACGTGCTCCCCACTTTGCATAATGAAGGTGCCTTACGAGTGCGATGCACGCAGCTATATGGACTATTATGCCCAACAGGCCGGGGGTGGCTTTCCGGTGTTTAGTGGTGCACGCATGCAACGTGGACATGGACTGGGGAACATACTCGGCAGCATCGTCAAAACGTTCCTGCCCTTGGTGACGCGTGGGGTGAAAGCAATCGGCAAACAAGCGGTACGCAGTGGACTGCAAGTGGCCGGTGATGTGATGGGAGGTACAGCACCCAAAGAAGCCTTGAAACGGCGGGCCAAAGAAGCGGGAGGCGTCTTGGTGGCCAAAGCACAACGCACCGTAGGGAATAAAAGAGCTGCCCCACCGAGACCACGCACCAGTCGACGACCGACCCAGCGACGACGCACATCGAAGAAGACCCGGGATATCTTTTCTTAAAACATGTCCTTGATCCACGCCGAGTCCTGCCCCTCCACCAACAGTGAATTTGATTTGTGGACCGTGCCGCCCACACAGACCAGTGCCGAACAAGGATTATGGGTGGAGCATCTCCCGCTGTCCAGCATCAACGCAACAGGACCCATCGAGTTCACCATCAGTAATGCGGATACGACCTATGTGGATTTAGCCCATACCTACTTGTATGTGAAAGCCAAGATCGTCAGTGGAGATGGCACCAGAATCGTCGACCAAGCAACGGTGGGCCCGACGAATCTCTGGCTGCACTCGATGTTTCAACAGGTGGATATATTTCTCAGCGACAAACTCATCAGTGACTCCACCAACACGTACCCCTATCGAGCCTACATCGAGACGCTGTTGTCTAAAAAATCTCAACTGACAGCCGCTTTATTCTACCAGGACAAAGCCGAGCACATGGGCGCAGAGAACGACAATACGGGATATAGCCAACGGAAGGCTTTGACCGCGAACGGCGTCTCGGTGGATATGATCGGTCGACTGCACGCAGACATGTCCATGCAAGACCGATACCTCTTGAACAAGGTTCCCATCAAAATCCGACTGATACGGGCGCCTCCGACCTTCGCCTTGATGGCCACTAACGTAGAGGCGCATGTAGCTGACTATAAGATTGTCATCGAAGACGCAGTCCTGTATGTCCGAAAAGTGAAACCGAATCCAGCCGTTCAATTGGGACACATGAAAGCCTTGGAAACAAAACCAGCCCAGTACCCTATCCGACGTGTACAAACCAAAGTGTTCTCTGTGTCTGCTGGAAATATGAGCGCCAACAAAGACAACCTGTTCCTGGGGGAACTACCCAAGCGATTGATCCTGGCCTGTGTGGAAAATACCAGTTTCAGTGGAGCCTACCCAGAGAATCCGTTTGACTTTAAACATTTCGGCATTAATTTTGTGGCCCTGCATGTGGATGGACAACAGGTGCCAGCCACCGCCTTAACCCCGAACTTTGGGCGCGCGAATTTCATTCGAGCCTATCAGAGCCTGTTTGCAGCCACCGGTCAAATCAACCAGGACGAAGGGAATTTCATCAGTCGGGCGGACTACGGGAACGGATACACATTGTTCTGTTTCGATCTGACCCCCACCTTAGAGAACGACCATCAACTGGCCCTGGCCAAGCAAGGCAATTTACGGTTGGAAATCCACTTTCAACGAGCCCTCCGGAGCACCGTCAATGTGATTGCTACGCCGAGTTTGACAACATCATTCAAGTGGACAAGGCGCGCAACGTGCTGTGTGACTTCTCCACCTAACATGGATACAGACCAGATAACCACCGTGCTGGAGAATGACCCAGAGACACGTATGATGTTTCAAGGGGTGTTCGCCCGAGATGTGTTCCCATTAGACCGTATGTATCCTGCTGCTTACGTTCTCAACACGGACCCGATGGATCGGCCCGGTGAACATTGGGTGGCCGTGTACTTGACAGAACAGCAGGGCGAATACTTTGACCCGTACGGCCTGCCACCCCTCCATCCCGATTTAACAGACTTCATGGATCAAGGCACAGAGACGTGGTGTTGGAACAGTCAAACGTTGCAAAGCCTGACCAGTAGCGTGTGCGGACAATATTGCTTGTTTTACCTGTACCATCGATGCCGGGGAAGACCCTTATCTACCATTGTACAGATGTTTGACGAGTACCCCAAGGCCGAGGACCGAGATGTACTCGTATATGACTGGGCCGCCCATCATTTCAATGTACAAGTCCCGTTCTGGGCTTGAATTCTTTCAATGTACACACGCCCGCTGTTCTGGGCTTAAGTTTAAAAGCCCCCTGTTCTGGGCTTCAGTTTACAAGCCCCCCTGTTCTGGGCTTCAGTTAATTACAAGCCCCTTGTTCTGGGCTTGAGTTTTCACGTGGTTGTTCTCACGTTGTTGTTGTTACTGAATAAAAAACAAAATGAGATCTCACCAAAAAACCCTGTCTTGTGTGTTTTATTCATAATGCATCAATGCCCAATGTGGAGATTCAGTGAAACTGAAATCAGTGGTGTAGGATGGGGCAAAAATGTAACCCATCAAGGTTAGAATGCAAGAGCACTATAGTAAAAATAGAGAGCCAATGAAATCAGCCCACAGACCAAGTACGTGTTTTTGGTCTAGGTTTGGAGCGGGCATTTCATTGAGGTGCGTGTATACGGTGAGTGAAGAGACTCGTCCAACACGTATAGATGAAGTTGATGACTATAAGTTCTATGTTGTCGATTTAACCTCTCCCTACATTGACGCGCGCGCGCGCGCTGCGGCCGGAGAACCCGCGCGCGCGCTGCGGGGGGCGCCGGGGCGGGCCGCGCCGGGAAAAACAAAACCCGGAGGTTGAACATACGGACGTCTAAGTCAACATTGGAACTCTTCTATGTTTGGAATCTGCGCATGCGCAGAATGCCGATAGTTCAACCCCACACCCAGCCCATCAGATGCCCCTTCACGAATGCTTCACTTTGATACCTCACTCGACCCCATTGGACCATTCGTGGCTCCCCTAGCTCCAAAACGTCTAGCGGGACCCATACAGGGTCCAGTTTTCGACACTAGGTGACCACATCCCGACAAAAATGGCCAGTTTTCGACACCGGATGTGCCGCCATCTTGAACATACGTGCCGCCATCTTGGATATGTCCCATAATGCACCGGGTCAAAATACTCGCTTCTGATTGGACGAGTGCTGTGTGACGGATTTGAAAAACTCGCTTCTGATTGGACGAGAGCTCCGCATTGCGTCTGCGCATGCGCAGAATGATATTCCTACCGCACACCCAGCCCATCAGATGCCCCTTCACGAATGCTTCACTTTGATACCTCACTCGACCCCATTGGACCATTCGTGGCTCCCCTAGCTCCAAAACGTCTAGCGGGACCCATACAGGGTCCAGTTTTCGACACTAGGTGACCACATCCCGACAAAAATGGCCAGTTTTCGACACCGGATGTGCCGCCATCTTGAACATACGTGCCGCCATCTTGGATATGTCCCATAATGCACCGGGTCAAAATACTCGCTTCTGATTGGACGAGAGCTCCGTGGTGGATTTGAAAAACTCGCTTCTGATTGGACGAGAGCTCCGCATTGCATCTGCGCATGCGCAGAATGATATTCCTACCGCACACCCAACCCATCAGATGCCCCTTCACCTAGGCTTCACATGGATACCTCATACAACTCCATCGGCCCATTAGGGGCTCCCCTACATGCCAAAACGTCTATTTTCATACCCTTGGGCCACCGCGCATGCGCAGAATGCCGATAGTTCAACCCCACACCCAGTCCATTAGATGCCCCTTCACGAATGCTTCACATGGATACCTCATACGACCCCATCGGTCCATTAGGGGCTCCCCTAGCTCCAACACGTCTATTTCCATACCCTTGGGCCACCGCACATGCGCAGAATGCCGATAGTTCAACCCCACACCCAGCCCATCACATGCTCCTTCACGAATACTTCACTTTGATACCTCACTCGACCCCATTGGACCATTAGTAGCTCCCCTAGCTCCAAAACGGCTATTTTCATACCCTTCGGCCACCGCGCATGCGCAGAATGACGCTATTTCAACCCCACACCCAGCCCATCAGATGCCCCTTCACATAAGCTTCACTTTGATACCTCATCCAACTCCATCGGCCCATTAGGGACTCCCCTAGCTCCAACACGGCTATTTTCATACCCTTGGGCCACCACGCATGCGCAGAATGCCGATATTTCAACCCCACACCCAGCCCATTAGATGCCCCTTCACATAAGCTTCACTTTGATACCTCACTCGACCCCCTCGGACCATTTTATCTAGGGACTACTTTTTCTCCGCGGAAGCTTTTTCCCGAGACCGAATCACCGCCAAAACCGCGGCCAAACCGCATCACCGCGGATGAATACATCCTGAATACATCCCCTCCGACAGTTGGAACTCTCCTGTGTTAGAGGTAGCTTTTGGTCCTTCTGCCGGAACTATAGTTCACTTGACCTCTCTCTACGCCACGTGACCGCCACAAATTATGCAAATTTCTGAGGTCAATTAGCGTCTATCTGCTCTTTACCTACTACTACGGTGCACATCGTGAAATGGCAAGGGTGGCCGAGTTTGTTCAATTCCTGGGTACCGGCCAACCAAGTGAAACGGCTATGAAATCGGGAAACGGCCGTCAGCCCTCATTTTACGCTCGACCATGAACACATGAACACAGTGCTATGGGCTAATTGCACTGGCCTCTGAAGACAGCGTATCCCAAAACACGCAAAGTACAAGTGGGCTTTTTTGCTGACATTGCCAACTCTGCTGGCTATATTGTATGGGGGTGTCTTATTTCGTGGCGTATCTGATTTCTCTACTTATCCCACCAAGGACACAACCACCAGCTTGACTGCAAGTCAGGCGATTCAGGTCCCCCCCCCCCCCCACAACGCTATCGCCATTCAAACCTCACTCGACCCCAGCGACCAAGGGTACACACCAGGTCCTCGAGCTTCACTCCAGGTATTGCAGCGACCACGCCGCCCGTAGACGACCAACCATATTGAACGCACTAACGTGCCGCCAATGGCACCAAGGCTCGACGCGCACATTAGTGCTCCGGCGACGCCGACCCCATAACCAATTTACGAGAGTTGATTACCTCGTCAGCGGATACACGTTCAACCATGGACGCCTCATTGCGGAGCCGACGGGATGAGGCACTTCGTCCAGAAACTCATTCAAGACGTCGATAGTATGATTACGCTACCCATTGTTCAGGTCATGGTGGTGGTTGTGAATGATCTCGTGACGGAATCCGGTGCTCGGGTAACCCAACTCTTTACCGAAGGTAGTCATCATCGGCGACTCAGCATCATCTATATTGTGCAGAATATATTTAGTTAAAAAAGAGCACTGAAACATCAGTTTAAATGCGCAATACCTGGTGGCGCGACCGGTGTTTAAAATCCAAGAGATACCACTCAAATGCTGCACCTGGCGAGACGTACCCGGACGCACCCAGATTGCGTTGGGTGGCTTTAAAGATGCGACAAACCCTCAACACGGTTATATTCTCTTTGACCTAAAGCAAGTCACCCCAGACCACCTTGGAGTACGGACCGGTATTTTTCCTGGGGAGATCCACCACGTTCACGTGCAAGAAGGATAAAAACCTTATGTAAACACACGCACAGTGGCTTTCCCAGCTGGGGTATGTATGTTATGATAGGGATAATCAAAAATATATGGAACAGACCATCATGGTTGACTTTTTCTTTGAAACGATAGAAATTTCAGGAAGTAGCCCGCAAAGGATAAAAAGGGCAGGGCTGTGGCTTCCAGCGTTAGTTGTGCATGCTGTCTGTTCGAGTACGGAAGCATGAACCTACGCTCCGGGTACTGAAGACAGCCCAACCGACTTGGTCCGGACCATTGTACGCGGCGTAGACCCCGTTCTTGTACGCTGTTGTGTGATATCGGTCTTAAAATGGAACGTGCCAATGACTCCGACTCTACAGGTCTACGAGCCCTGGTACAGAAGCGTATCCCTCAAGCACAGAACAAAAAGATCTTACTGAAAGGCGGCTCTTTTGGTGCCATCCTAGCCTTGTTGGCTGCTTCTATTTTGGACCCTCTACTCGGTGAAATCTTCAGTCGACAATGAACCACACAAAAAATATCCCAGGTCGACCCATGCCTGTTTCAAACCCTGCAATCTCTGTACTCGATCCCACCTACTGTAAAGATGTTGAAAACGCTCGATGAAGAGACGAGTCAAATTTTACAATGAAGGCATCTAAGCGACAGCGAGAATGTACAACAATACAATCAGGCGTTTCAACAGTATATCACATTCATGGGGCAATACCAGAACCCCTCAACTTGACCAAGTCCAGCGTTAGTCACACATCCAGCGCGCGTACAGCCAGCTCCACTTCTCTCACAGCTGCCATTACCAGGCCTACCACTCTCAGTCCCGCAGTGGATAGCAGACGAATTCATGACCATTCTACCCACTATGTTCTGAAGGAGGGGTGGCTTGTTGCTTTTAAGGGCATCTTCAAGACGGGTCACACACCCTTGTATTTGCAAACCGACGAAGCCCCGGAATTCCTCAACAGACCGTTTCAACAGTTTCTAAAAGCCAAAAATGTGTTCTTATTTCACACGTACAACGATGCCTAAGTTGTGGAAAGGTTGAATCGGACGTTCAAGGACCACATCTACAAGCACTATTCGGGCAAGAATGCAAGACGATACATCGATTTTCCCCCGAAACATGTGGCCGGTAACAATCGAGCCTATCACCAAATTCAGAGAGCATCCGTCACCATTACCGAACACAACGAAGTCGAAGTCCTTCATGTCTTGTACCCCCAAACAACCACAACCACTAGGGGGTGTTTAAGTACACATCAGTAAAGCCAAGGACAAGTTCGAGAAGATATACCTGCCCAACTTCAGCGATTAGCATTTTGTGATTAAACGTCGCATACCCAGACAACAGCGAGTTTATGAACTGGAAGACCTTCAAGGGGAATCAATGCAAGAGACGTTTTACGAGAAGGAATTACTGACGTGGTGAAAACACTATAAGATCAGCACTGGAACGCTTCCTAAGACGGTGCACATCGTGAAATGGCAAGTGTGGCCGAGTTCGTTCAATTCCTGGGTACCGGCCAACCAAGCGAAACGGCTATGAAATCGGGAAACGGCCGTCAGCCCTCATTTTACGCTCGACCATGAACACATGAACACAGTGCTATGGGCTAATTGCAGTGGCCTCTGAAGACAGCGTATCCCAAAACACGCAAAGTACAAGTGGACTTTTTGCTGACATTGCCAACTCTGCTGGCTATATTGTATGGGGGTGTCTTATTTCGTGGCGTATCTGATTTCTCTACTTATCCCACCAAGGACACAACCACCAGCCTGTGTGCAAGTCAGACGATTCAAGTTCCCACCCTCCCCCCCCCTCCCCCACGCTATCGCCATTCAAACCTCACTCGACCCCAGCGACCAAGGGTACACACCAGGTCCTCGAGCTTCACTCCAGGTATTGCAGCGACCACGCCGCCCGTATACGACCAACCACATTGAACGCACTAACGTGCCGCCAATGGCACCAAGGCTCGACGCGCACATTAGTGCTCCGGCGACGCCGACCCATAACGAATTTACGAGAGTGGATTACCTCGTCAGCGGATACACGTTCAACCATGGACCCCTCATTGCGGAGCCGACGGGATGAGGCACTTCGTCCAGAAACTCATTCAAGACGTCGATAGTATGATTACGCTACCCATTGTTCAGGTCATGGTGGTGGTTGTGAATGATCTCGTGACGGAAACCGGCGCTCGGGTAACCCAACTCTTTACCGAAGGTAGTCATCATCGGCGACTCAGCATCATCTATATTGTGCAGAATATATTTAGTTAAAAAAGAGCACTGAAACATCAGTTTAAATGCGCAATACCTGGTGGCGCGACCGGTGTTTAAAATCCAAGAGATACCACTCAAATGCTGCACCTGGCGAGACGTACCCGGACGCACCCAGATTGCGTTGGGTGGCTTTAAAGATGCGACAGACCCTCAACACGGTTATATTCTCTTTGACCTAAAGCAAGTCACCCCAGACCACCTGGGGAGATCCACCACGTTCACGTGCAAGAAGGAGAAAAACCTTATGTAAACACACGTACAGTGGCTTTCCCAGCTGGGGTATGTATGGTATGATAGGGATAATCAAAAATATATGGAACAGACCATCATGGTTGACTTTTTCTTTGAAACGATAGAAATTTCAGGAAGTATCCCGCAAAGGATAAAAAGGGCAGGGCTGTGGCTTCCAGCGTTAGTTTTGCATGCTGTCTGTTCGAGTACGGAAGCATGAACCTACGCTCCGGGTACTGAAGACAGTCCAACCGACTTGGTCCGGACCATTGTACGCGGCGTAGACCCCGTTCTTGTACGCTGTTGTGTGATATCGGTCTTAAAATGGAACGTGCCAATGACCCAAGGTCTACGAACCCTGGTACAGAAGCGTATCCCTCAAGCACAGAACAAAAAGATCTTACTGAAAGGCGGCTTTTTGGTGCCATCCTAGCCCCGTTGGCTGCTTCTATTTTGGACCCTCTACTCGGTGAAATCTTCAGTCGACAATGAACCACACAAAAAATATCCCAGGTCGACCCATGCCTGTTTCAAAGCCAGCAATCTCTGTACTCGATCCCACCTACTGTAAAGATGTTGAAAACGCTCGATGAAGAGACGAGTCAAATTTTACAATGAAGACATCTAAGCGACAGCGAGAATGTACAACAATACAATCAGGCGTTTCAACAGTATATCACATTCATGGGGCAATACCAGAACCCCTCAACTTGACCAAGTCCAGCGTTAGTCACACATCCAGCGCGCGTACAGCCAGCTTCACTTCTCCCACAGCTGCCATTACCAGGCCTACCACTCTCAGTCCCGCAGTGGATAGCAGACGAATTCATGACCATTCTACCCACTATGTTCTGGAGGAGGGGTGGCTTGTTGCTAAAGCGATTGAAAGACAAGCTAAGCATGTGCTGGAACTAGAATGGTGAACTTTTGGTCCAGAGCCACGTGATGCCCGTCACCCATATGGTGAATTTGGTGAATGATATGATGAGTCAGCGCAGGTCACAGGTGGCCCCCAAAAGATGACAAACATGCACAACAAATTTTCGGAAATCCCCAGCATTGGGCGTGGATGCAGCACCAGGAGAGACCGCAGCCATCCCGCAAGGCATCACGCCAGACACTGACTTGGGAATCCGAGTGGGAACCGGAGTCACCGCCCAGACCACCACCACCGGCATCCTGTCTTCTCCCCCCTCAAAAGACCACCCCTAACACCACACCAATCGAGATCCATGACACGGCATAAATCAGTGCGGTAATCACGATGTAGACAACAAGGCCCCGAGGACTGGGAATACATGTACTATTAAAACCGGTAGCGGGAGCAGGAAGGCTCAGTCGTCATGTTTTACCTCACACTGCCCAGTAATTGTTTCCCAACAACACCATAGTTCATTATGTCACGCAGCTGCTGCATCCCATACATCTCCCAGGAGGTTGGGAGTGTGCCCTAGGGCATATACAGTACCCTTACACTTGGAACATGACACGGTGTGATACGAAATCGTGTTTGAAGGCAACATCTATAACTTCACTCTTCTTGAACGCCAGTAAGATATACCCAAAAGTTTTATCCAGGCGTTGCGTAAATTCATCAAGAGCTCGAGCCCGGGAGGAATAAATCAATGGGGAATCCTTGAAGTTCTGCAAAGCGAAATGGTGTCATACGAATTTGAAACATTTCTGCAAAATTTCTGTTTGAACATCGTTTCAGTGCGCTGTGAATCTCGTACCGATCGAAACCTCATGCCCTGACACAGCGTAGTCCAGCAGATATAATGGTCGGTCGACGTCGTTCGCGAAACGGGTCAATGAAATCTGGAGACTGCGTGAGGACAAAACGACGTATCAGAGTGAAAGTTAGTCCAAACACCTGGTTCGCGGCGATGTTTACGGACGCAGGCAACAACCTGGTTCTCCACAGCTATTATAGGGTATAAGTCGAGATGACCTCGACGTTGGTCTACCTGAGCAACAACCTCGTGCCCCTCCTAACCAACGCCAACGATACAGATGAAATCGACACCCTCATAGGTACCTCAAGGACTACCAAACTACCTAGTGAATGTGTCTTGATACTTCATTGAACTGTTGACTGTAACGTTAAGTGTTATGTGACATTAGTCATCGGTTGATTTTTGAAACGTTATTGACTTTCGTAATTGCACTTTCAGTTCAAACACATTCACCGATTACCATAGCTTGGTAACATTCAGACTTAATACCGTTTGGTAACTTCAGCTGTTTGTCTGAGCCCCTTGGCATGGTTTGGACTATAATGGTAATCCATTATGGAAATGGGAGACATGTGTTGTGTTCCTGTGTACGCACATGATCAGCTGCTTATTCTGACCCTGAACTGGGGTAGTAGTACAGAAAGGGCAAATAAAGCCTTATTGACCTACTTACGGAGTTATATCTCTTGTTTGATCTACTTAAGCAAATGCCAACATGACAAGATTTGACCCTGCTTTCTCTTCGCGCCTTAAGCCCCGGGGTCACTATAGTTTCGGTCGTATTCCTCCGTGGTGAGGCGGTCCGCGGTGGACAGGCTATTCCTTCCGCAGACAATAGTTTAACCCAGTTCCAGTCCCTTGTATTTGTGACGTTATCAATTCGGGGGCAAACATGTTTCGTCATGTTTTATTCCGTGGCGTCATCAAAGTGTGTGTAGGGTTCCCGACACTATCTTCAGCACTATGTCACAGCCTAATGACAAGTGGGGCACCCTCACGGGGTAAAATCCCCAAGACGGTACATGATTCGTGTGGACTACACTATGAGTTTACGGGTATTTGCTCTTTCTGTCTCACGCTGTAGAATATGACGGGTGGTGTGTCGAGGCCAATGGTTGACTTTCGTTGAAAAGTTCTGATGTGCCTGCGCAGTACTTCGGCAGGCTTTGGGTGGATGTGTTGGGGTCGAGGGGAGTCACCCGGGGTCCAAATGGACCACGCTCAGTCTGTCGTTGAGTCGAGTTAGACTGGGTAGATTTTTATTGGAAGTCCCGTCAATCATTGCATGTGCAGTCGAAAAAGTGTAGAAAAGGTGTGTTTTGAGTAGGAGTATTGGGTGTAGGTGTGGTTAATTTTTCTTGTGGATTTTACTATCAGGTGTGTGACCTTGTATTTCCTATCTCATGCTGGAGAATACGATGGGGGGGGGATCCCGGGACCATTGACTGAATTTCGCTGAAAAGTTCTGATGCGCCTGCGCAGTGCGCAGGCAGGTCTGAAGTGGCCGTTTGGGGTCTAGATGGACCATTAGTGGTCCAGATGGGCCATGTGGGTTGTCATTCTGAAGATCTCGTGGAGTAGAATCCGACTGGCCTCGTTTATTTTGGAAGTGCCGTCCATCTGCGCATGCGCAATCGTGAAGTAGTGGAACAAGAGCGTTTGAGTGGACGTTTTGGGGTCGATGTGCACCATCTGTGGTCCGAATGGGCTGTGTGATGAACCGTATTGAAGTACTCGTTGAGTAGAGTTAGACTGTGCTGACTTTTAGTGAAGGTGCCATCAATCTGCGCATGCGCAGTCGGGTCACAGAAGAAAAAGTGGAATGGACGTTTTTTAATCTAAGTGGACCATCCGTTGTCCAAAAGGGCCGTATGGGGTGTCATATGAGATCGTTCGTGTGGTAGACTCACATTGGGGTGGTAATTTTGTTAAAAACTGACATTTTCAGTAGTATGGGCAAGGGCAGCTTCGGAAGTGCGTAGGGATGCGTCTGGGTTGTAGGTGGACCAGGACCGTGGGGTATCGAAGCTCTAAGCGGGTAGAGTCAAAGTAGGGGTGATGCGCAGCCGTGGAGAAGTAAAGGAAGGACAGTTTCGGATAGCTCTTAATTGTACCATGTCAGAACTCCGAGCTCTGAACTGTCCCGTCCCACAGCTCCGAGTTCCGAGCTCTGGCATAAGACTTACGACGGGTGTCCGGGGAGACGAGAACAATGGTTTACGTATGCCAGGCGTGTTCGAAGTCATTTTCCACCCCATTTAATTCATACACAAAATAGTATAGACCGAAGCCATCTTAACTCCCTCTGTACCGGCATTTTTAACAGTTCCAAGCTGGTATCAACACTGCCATGAACACGAATGAAGCGAACATATACTTATCATTGCCTACATAGTTTCAAAGATTATACTCCAAGCTTTCGAACAAGATATAATATGATGAAAATATTTATATAGAAAGTCTTTATTTTTGTATGCCAACGACAGGCAATCATTGATCTATATTTCTATCGGTACAATTGTACCGATACGGTACAGAGAGGGTTCAAGAACAGAGTCCAGATAATGTAAAGTTCAACGTACGCACGAATAAGGGATACGATCAACACCTACGTCACAGACGAGAGTATTAGAGCATCCCTATACTGAGACGGTCAGCGGCCCAACAGGATGTGGCAACATGTCCTGGGTGATGAAATTCTTAGAGGAAGGGCCCATTAGTTATACACGTATTGCCTGGTGATACAGCCAGTAGCAACCCGTTACAGAATGTGAGCTTCGTCCGAGGTATTCCTCGCGATATCTATATTACTTCGAGCCCTATCAAACAAACGTACTGAATGTTTTTGGTGAAAAACCAGCACCCATACAGAAGCCCCCCTTTATACCACCAGCACCGGAATATATCATCTTGACGGTCCAGTCCAATTCCGTACAAGAAAATGAACACCATGTGAACACAAGTCTATGGCGGGATATGTTCAAAGAAAGCATGGACGCTGAGGTGGAGAGACGTTGAAAGCCACAGAGAACAAGTTTCGTCACAAAGGATATTCGAAAGAGGAAGCCACAATAACACATTGGCGCCCGGACTACGGCGGGTTTTGCGTCAAAAGTATATAGACCTCGATATCGAGCTCGTAGTCCATATTAAATTATTTAACAAAAGAACCAGTCCATATGGAGATCGAAAGAACGACGTCGATGTTGAAAACCACGGGCATGACCGTTACGATGACTACAGGAAACATCCCTTGGCACCTAACATTCAGACCTGAGAATACGGTGGATTCTCGGGCGTAGCCTTAGTATCTCAGCCGCGCTTTTATTGCAGCTGTTCATGTGAAGATTATGAAGTATCCACACGGCCCCTAACACCGGCTTAAGCTGAATTAGATGCGCTAGCCCGGGAGCTGTGATGACAGATCAGCTCGAACAACTCAACTGATGTTAATGGATGAGGATCGTGGACGTCTGATAAAGTAAACGCCTCAACTTTGGGTAAACCTGTTAAATGCAAGAATACTCAGAAAAACTAACCTGTAATGCCCGACGTCGTACGGCTTAAATTTCCCACCAAAACAATAAACCTACATATATTTGTGGAGACTCAGTTGGAGACGAGAAATTACACTTTAGCCTCCAACTTGTCCAAATGACACATCTGTTTTCGAAGTAGACCCCCAAGAACACAGTCGGCATCCAACCGTCAACATGGCTTATTCATGCTCCGACTGATACCGGTACCGATACATAGACTGCTGAGAGTCTATCAACTGATGCGAAGAGCTTGACCTCAAATATTCAAGCTACGTCCCAGAGAAGTCTAAGTGAGGAAGAACCTGCCTTTTGGAATCGTATTGTGCATGAGGCTATTAATACTCATGCTGAGGCGATCGAAGATGCCGGCCAGGATAACTTACAATATGCGTACACCACCATGCGCCCCAATATCAGGAAAACAGTCATGCCGATCTATGAACAGTATAACCTGCGAAGCTTGAAATGCAACGGGATCCCACGCACTGAGCAATCATCAAGACCAATCCCGAATTGGAGAACGATATGAGCTACCACCCACAGAGGGCCTATGAAATGCGGTCACAATGCGCAAACAGCTGTTCCAGGACATGTTGCCATTACAGTATCCTGGACTGCCCGACGATGATTAGAGCAAACGGACAAGGGCGACCATGGGGGAAGATTGACACAGCACCAAATGGAAAACATTGAACAAGAGCAGCCGAGAATACGTCTAACGGATAAGAGCGAACATGACCGAAGATAGACGCAACACCAAATGTGGGCTTCTGATGGAACAAGGGCAGCCGACGATACGTCCATTACACGGACAGGAGCAGCAGACGATCGTCGGGTACACACCATACTTGAATTGTAAACACACCCAACGCGGATCCCCCAAGCGTGGGTGTGGTGAGATGGAGGGGATAATAAGATGTGTAACACACAATATGCTTGTTGTTGATTTTTCTTTTATCTCATTGCGTCAAACCGTAGTAGGAATTGATTGGTGGAGAGGAAAAGTAAGGCATGGCGTTAAAGCATAACGACGGGCATTAAGACACACCACTACCACCACTATCACAACTGCTACCGCCGTGACTATGACCACCACCACCATCTCCACACACCTCCATCTTAACCACCACCACCACCACCTTCTCCTCCATAAACACACGCCCGCGCGCGCTACCAGGTAGCCAGATCGACCATGGTCCTCATCTCCACGAAGTGTCCATCCATGAAATTGCCGTTTCTCTACTAGTCTCCGAGTGCGCATACGCGTCTCACCGACAGTATAACTCTACCCATTAAGATTTACAATAGAATACCCACCACGGTCTATTTGGACCAGGGATGGCCCACCTATACCCCAAACGCACCCCTACGCATTTCCGAAACTTCCCTTTTCTATACTACTGATGACGTCACAGATGATATCACTTTCAAAAAAATCACCACTCCAGCCTGACTGAATCGATTCAATATGACACTACACACGGCCCATTTGGACCACGGATGGTCCTAGTCCGAAACGTCCACTCTATTACCCTTTTTCTACTACGACTCGACTGCACATGCGCAGATTGACGTCACTTTCCAACAAAATCACCACTTCAGTCTGAGTCTACCCCACGAACGTTTCAATATGACACCCACACGGCCCATTTGGACCACGGATGGTCCACCTAGTTCCCAAAATGCCCAGCCTAATGCCTTTTTTGCTACTACGACCCGACTGCGCATGCGCAGATTGATGTCACTTTCGAACAAAATCACCACTCCAGTCTGAGTCTATCCCACGAACGCTTCAATATGACACCCCACCTGAACGGCCACCTCAGGTGCTACTAGCGATATAAAACAGCTAGCAGGTACTCTGAGACCTCATTCAGCAGAACCAAACAGCAACCCCAAATGGGTCATCCTGCATGTAGGGATCAATGATCTGAAGGCGGAGCACTCAAATGCTCATGTAGGTGATTGTAGCTCCAAATTTGATCACTTAATCAATGAAGTAAAGTGGAAATTTCCCAATGCACAAATTGTTGTGTCTGGTATAGTGGAAAATACCAGTAGCCATACCGGTAACCTACGCCACAGGGTTCAGGCTTTGAACTGTCTACTTCAGGAAAGATGTGCGGCTGATCCCAAGTTATTCTTCTGTGACAATGAGGGAATTACTGGAAATCCTGTCAACTTCAAGGATGAGTTTCACCTGACCGCTAGAGGGGTTGGCCGCCTCGTCATTAATCTCAAAACTGTGATGGGTCTGAGAACTGGCAATCCTCAGTCCAAGCAGGCAAGGCAGTCTGTGTTGAAACGTGGCTTTAACTCCTATCAGCAGAGAAAATGGTCCCCATCCCAACAGACTGGTTCATCCTCCAACAGAGAGTACAGTCCACCTGGCGCAAGAGAGTATGGTCCACTGGGTGTTAGAGAGTATGGCCCTATGGGCTATGTAGCACCCACCCAGCCCACTCGGCCTACAAACAATCAGCATTCCTTTGCTGATTATGGTTCATCAGTACCTACTTTCTCATTGGGAAACACACAACAGGGTCCATTGTCTCCACCTATGCAACCGGGTGTACAGAATTATCCTACGGATCAAACCAGTTTCTACAATATGTTCCCCATGCAGCAGCAGCAACCTACAGCTTATCCTTATCATTACTCTAAAGCGTTATGGCCCCCATTCGCGCCTCTCTACGGCACAAACCACGCCCTAATGCGTTGAACTCTGTTCTAAATCTGGCCTGTTGGAACATTCATGGGCTTATTACCAAATACAATGATAAAACTGTTGATCCCGACTTCGTTAACATTGTTCGATCGTTTGATATTTTTGGTCTGGTTGAGACTTGGTTAGATGATTCTGTTGTTCCTGTTGTTGATGGTTATATGTTTATTCCCCACAATAGAGGTAGAACTTCAACTAAAGCGAATAGAGATTATGGTGGCATAGGTCTATTTTATAAAACAGAACTTGACTCTGGTATTGAAGAAGTGAAATGTACATATGCTACAAAGTATTGTCTTTGGTGCAAATTGGATAAAAACATGTTTAACCTGAGTGATAATATTTACTTAGGTATTGTGTATATAAGTCCGCACAACTCTTCAATTTATCTGAATACTAACTATGATTCCAGCGAAGCATTTACACTTCTGGAGAAAGATATTATATCCTTCTCTAAATTAGGTAATGTAATTTTATTAGGGGACTTGAATGCTAGACTTCCTGCCAAAACTACTGATTGTATTCAAGATGATTGTGCGCCTAGTGACCTCATCTCGTACTGTTTACCTGATGATTATGATCAAGATCTTTGTTGTAGTAGAATATCATCAGATTACCACTCTAATATTTATGGCAATCATTTAGCTGAATTATGTGTATCCACAGGCATGAGGATTCTTAATGGCAGAGTTTTGGGAGATTTTATGGGAAAATTTACCTGTTACACATACAATGGGGCTAGTGTTGTTGATTATGGAATAGTAAGCAAATGTTTGCTTTCAGATATTACTCTGTTCAAGGTTAACCCTTTACATGAAACATTGTCAGACCACTGTCTCATTTCTGCATCCCTTAGAACTAGAAATGCATTCAAACTAAAACCCCTTTCTGCAACATTACATCCCTTACCAGCTAAATTTGTGTGGTCTTCTGACAATGACGAAGCTTTCTGTAAAACAATACATTCAGCTGACATTCAGTCACAACTGGCTGACGTTGCGAGTATGGCCGTTTCTTGTCAGGCCTCTGCGACGTCCATCGTGCAGAACTTTACTAAAATTATGACTGAAGTAGCCTCCCAACACTTGGCAATAATTCCTTCGAGAAGAGCAGGTAGGAAGAAGCCATCTCATCATACAAATAAATCGTGGTATGATAATTCATGTAAAACCTTATTATTACAACTTCGCAGGGCATCTAAAGCTTTTGATAGATATCCTTTAAATAGGGTTGTGCGTACTCAATTCTACAAACTGAGAAAGCAGTACTCTAAACTTCTCAAGAGTAAGCGTTTTTATTACCGACAATCAATTATTAATGAACTGCTACAGTGTGAAAGTGGCGATCCTAAACATTACTGGAAGCTCCTTAACAAGTTGAGAGAACGAAAGGAAGTTAATTCTACTGGCCATATACATGCCGGTGTCTGGTACAGTCATTTCCGCAATATCACAGAAAAAAGTGTAATCCATCATTTGATGAAGAATTTGAAAGCGATCTTAATCTTAAACAAGCTTTCCTTGAAATGCAACCCTGTCATTCAAGTTTTCTGAACCAACCCTTCAGTGTTGATGAAATTTCTTGTGCTTTATCAAAATTGAAAAGTGGAAAATCAGCAGGTGAGGATATGATCTCAAATGATATGTTTAAACACGCAAAGGTGTCTTTACTTCCACATCTACAAACACTATTCAATAAACTGTTGACCTCAGGGTGTTTTCCGGAATGCTGGAAATCATCTCTCCTCGTACCTCTGCATAAATCCGGTACTATTAAAGACCCAAATAATTATCGCGGAATAGCTATAAGTAGTTGTTTTTCTAAATTATTTTGTTCTGTTTTGAATAACAGATTGCAAACTCACTTGGAAGACCTTGGCAAACCAAACGACTCCCAATGTGGATTTCGTAAGGATCATAGTGGGGCTGACAATGTATTTATTTTGAAATCTGTGATAGATTCAAATATTAGTGAGAATCAAAGGGTTTATGCATGTTTTCCTGACCTACGTAAGGCTTTTGACACAGTATGGAGGAATGGTTTAAAGTATAAACTATTAAAAGCTAAAGTAACTGGACATATGTACAGTATTCTGAAATCTATGTACTCTGAGCCTTCTTCACGTGTCAGACTAAATGATGGTCTTACTGACAGTTTCACCTCTCATCAAGGAGTGCTGCAGGGCAATAATTTGAGCCCTACTTTATTTAATATTTTTGTGGATGATATTCCTGATATATTTGGAGCAGACTGTGATCCAGTAGCCATGGGTAACGTCTTTTTATCTTGCCTGTTATATGCAGATGACCTTGTGATCACAAGCCTTTCACCAGAAGGCCTCAATAAGGCATTAGAAAAATTCAATGCATACTGCTCACAATGGCAGTTGGAGATCAATTACCAAAAGACAAAGGCGATATGTTTTTCTAAGTCTGGTCGATCGCCTCATTTCCATGTAAATATTGGAAATAATATTATCGAAATCGTACAACAGTACTTGTATCTTGGTACATTATTTAGCTCCAATGGCAAATGGTTCAAAGCCATGGAAAATTTGAAAGGCAGGGGCTTGAAGGCATTCTATAAAATGTGCCAACTTATGGGCGATGATCCGAGACCTGGTCTTAGTACAAAGATCTTTGACTCCGTCGTAAAACCAATTCTGTTATATAACTCAGAAATTTGGGGGATAGATGACGTACCGGAATCATCTCCTATTGAGAAAGTTCATACCAAGTTTTGCAAGTTTACGCTTGGTGTCAATAGAAAGGCTTGTAACTCTGCTGTACGGGCAGAATTAGCCAGACTTCCTTTGGCAGTATTGGCCAAGGTTAATGCCGTCAAATACTGGTGTCGCCTAGTAAAGCTGCCAAGCTCCAGGCTTGTGAAACAAGCTTATCTGCATAACCTTAAGTCTGCGAAGACTGATTCTCCTAATTATTGCAGCAAAATGAGAAAAATATTATCAGTACATGGTTTTTACAACATGTGGTGCCAACAATCTTTCTTAGATATGGGTAATTTTCACAGAACATTTGCTAGGCGAATAGTTGATGAGTTTACACAGGACTGGCATAATATGATGTTTAGTCCATCTAATCATAAATTGGATACTTATGCTACACTCAAGTGGGAGTATCGTCTTGAAAAGTACCTGACATATAATTTGCCTAAGCCAGAACGTGTGCTTATTACAAAACTTCGAATAAGCAATCACACATTAGAAATCGAATCTGGCAGATACCAAAAACCAATTATTCCAAGAGAATTGCGTACTTGCCAGTACTGTGTGGGCTCTGTTGGAGATGAAATTCATTTTGTAATGTGCTGCTCCAACAATGCAGATCTCAGACATTTCCTATTCCGGGATTTATCCATCGATGTTCCGAACTCTATGTATCATATCCAAAAGGTATTCACTAAACTTCTACAATGTGACACATTTAAGACCACCAAACTCTTCGCAAAATTTATTTCTGAGAGTTTTAACAGGAGAAGTCCTTCCAGGTAATAGCACTGGCTGTTAGGTATCTTGTTACTCATGTTTTCACTTTGTATTACTATTTCTTGTAGTACACTGAACTATTGTGTGTTTGATATGGTTTCTCGGCCATAACCAATGTGAATTGTGTTAGTGCCAATAAAGAATTGAATTGAATTTATCTGTCTGTGCACTGCACAGTCACATCAGAACTTTTCAGCGAAAATCAACCAGTTGCCTCAGGACCCTTTCCAGCGTATTCTACATCGTGAAACAGACAAAACAAGGTCCCAACACTCCATAGTAAAACCCACAAGATGAATTGACCACACCTACACCCAATACTTCAACATTAAACACCTTGTTTCTCCATTTTTATTTTTTTTTCAATTTGCGCAGATTGACGCGACTTCCAATAAAATCCACCCCGGTCTGATTCTACTCCATGCCAGTTTCAAAATGAGACCCTGCATTTTGAATGCCCTCAACTCAAAATGTCCACCCCGGCCTACCGGCGTACTGCGCAGGTACATCAGAACTTCTCAGTGAAATTCAACCAATGGCCCCGAGACCCCTCCGGCCATCGTATTCTACAGCGTGAAACAGAAAATACAAAACCCACATCATATAGTATAGTCCACAGGAAAAAAATCCCATGTACCGTCATTCCTGGGGATTTCACTTCATGGGGCTGCCCCACTTGCCATTGGGCTTGGGCATAGTGATGAAGATAGTGTCGGGAACCCTACGCACACTTTGATGACGTCTCGGAATAAACATGTTGAGGCTTGTTTGCCCCCAAATTCATAAAGTCACAAAAACAAGGGACTTGGGCGTAAATTAACATGAAAGAGACTGGGGACTACTTTTTGTCTGCGGAAGGAACGACCTGATCACCGTGGAGGAATACGACCCGAGATCACGAGACAGGAACTGTAGCCACGGGGCTTAGGCGCGAGGAGGAAGCATGGGCAAATCGGATCTTGTTGACATTGGTTAAGTAGGTCAAATCCCCGGTTCCACCGATTTGCCCTTTCTCTACTACTGGGGTTCAGCCATTTGCACGAATTACACAGTGTGTTTCAGGTTTTTTCCGACATAACACTCATGGATACGCCCGTGCAAATATTTGAAATCAAGCATTCATACGCTAGAAATGTGTGGCCTAGTTTCTGGAGTAGGAACGAACGAAGTCATGTAAACTTGGCTAGAAAAGAAACTGTGTGCAATGTACTGTCAGTGTTACGATCAATTCATTACTAATACTATTGCAGCAAAGAAGTGATCGAAGGAACAGTGTGTGAACTAGCTCACCAAGAGGCTAATGTTATTTGTGTAACTCCTTCGACAATAAAAAAAATTGTATTGTATTTGTATTGTACAGTCAGTGATACGGGTAGTGAACGTTTTGCAAATTTAGTTCAACACAAATTTTTATACCACGGTATGATACATGAGTTTAACTGTCAGTCAGTATATAAGTGCAATATGTCAAATAATTTTAGTAAAAAAATGTTTACGAAATTTTAAACAGTGCGAGAAATGAGAGCACAAAAAAGATGTCCTTCGCAAATTCCTATTCTGTTCTATTCTTACAGTCCCCGTTCACTTTATAGTGGAAGTTATAATTTTGTATTCACCGTTTTTCTACCAATGGAAAGCCGTGTTGTTATTCCTGCGGAATCAAGAACACGTGCCGGAAGTAATCAAAGCATGGCAAGAAATTGAACTGAAATCGAAAGAAGAATGCAGGCAATCTCTAAGAACATGGACGACCTTCCGTGCCTTAGCATTATTTTCATGACAACTTAAACAACTCCAGACATGTCTTCTAGTTTGAAAACGAAGTAAGTTCAAACCGCTGCACGATCATTGTACAACAATCAACCTAGCTCCGGTGTAGCCTTGTTCTGCACGTAGTCGTAGTATAGAACAGGTTGGGGAAAATACCTTGATCGAGGTATTATAGTTTGATCGGGGTCATGCGCGTCGCTAGGATTTTCCAAAGGGGGGTCGATTATCATAGCACTTTAGGCGAGGGTCCAGGGGCCGCCTAGGCCCCGGAAGCTCCGGGGTCCTAGATCGCCGGAGATCCGTTCTAAGCGTTTTCCCGGAATTAAATCTGAACATAATGTATGCAGATTTAGGGTTATATTATACAGCTCTGAGACCTTAGATGGTCTGAGATGCATTCTGAGCGATTCCCAACAATTAAACTAACACGTCATTTGTCAAATATCAGTATTATATTTTATTCTCTTGTCATCTTGAAAACACAATAATAACGCTTTGGGCCTATATACCTCGTAGGCTAACCCAGTGGCGTCGGAACGTAATTGAAAGTTGGGGACCACTATCACAGCCCAACAGGCGGGGGTCCAGGGGCCGCCTAGGCCCCGGAAGCTCCGGGGTCCTAGATAGCCGGAGATGCGTTCTGAACGTTTTTCCGGAAATAAAACTGATCATACTGCATGCACATTTATGATTCTATTTTCACGATTTTTTTCGCAATTATAAGCATGCATCGATATTGAAAACATCGCACCTCCTGCCTTCATCCATTTGACGTTCTAGTTATATTTAAAACATACAAAACGATGACTTATAGTTCTTGGGAGGGAAACGAATATGCCTACAGATACGATTCATTCACACAAGGATAAAACAAGGAAATCCTCACAGCCCAACAGGCGAGGGTCCACGAGCCGTTTAGGCCCCGGAAGCTCCGAAGTTCCAGATCTCCAGAGACAAGTTCTAAGAGTTTTCCCAGAAATAAATTCGAACGTAATGTATGCAGATTTATGGTTCTATTTTCACGTATGTTTCGCATTTATAAGCACCTATCGATATTGAAAAAATCATACTTCATGCCTGAATCCATTTGACTGTTTAGTTATATTTATCACATAAAAAGAACACATAAAAAACCGATGACCTTTACATGATGGAACATTAGAACCAATATGATAGCGATTCATTTACACAAAGCTAAAATGAACAATCGTCACAGCCTGACAGGCGAGGGTCCAGGGGCCGCTTAGGCCCCGGAAGCTCCAGGGTCTCCGGTTGCCGGAGATGCGTTTTACCCGTTTTCTCGGAAACAAATCTGAACACAATGTATATAGATTTATGGTTCTATTTTCACATTTGTTTCGCATAAACCCGCATCGACATTGAAGAATATGCCGGACTCCATTTGACTTCCTGGTTTGACACAAACAAAACGGGCCTTTTACACACCACTACACGTCTTGGCACTCTATCTGTAATTTTTATGGTTTTTTTATTTTATGTTTTTGTTTTCTCTGTTTTTGTTTTTTGTTTTTTTTGTTTTTTCTTTTGCTTTTTCTTCTGTTTTTTTTTGGTGCGGCCAAGGGGGGGTCGTTCGCACCGGACGACCCCCCCCTAACGACGCCCCTGGGGGTATTATACCTTGATCGAGGTATTAGCCTATACCTCGATTGGGCTATAGGGCTATGTCAACTTCAGTATTTATAATTATATATTTATGGAAAATGTGGACATTCACATATATGCCGGACTGCATGAATCTTTCAACAGCATCCATTGCTTCATTATTTCATGATTTTCACTGCAACGTATAGACGAAAATCCTGTGATGTCATCGCTGGTTGTAAACAGACTGCGCGCATCAGCTTTGGGGCAAAACATTGAAAGTTTCAGGGGAGACAACTCGATTAACGTGCAGATTTATAGGCAGTCGTCCCAAACCGTTATCATTTATAGTCGTGATTTAGCGCCATATATTGAAACGAAATTTATGGATACGATTCATTTGTCACAAAGCTTAAATTCGTTTTTGTATATAATAATATTTTCATGACAAATAATAAGCAAATGAACATTTTAGCAGTGAATAAACTGAGGCTTTCAGTACGGCATATACCGATATGTTTTAAGCTACCGGGTATTTTAATTTTCATATTTCATGTCCTACGGAACTAAGTTTGAATTTGAACTTCGTTATTACAAGATACCTTATCTTCTTTATGGGGCTAAGGTAATGCGACTATATATTTAGAAATAAAATTTGTACTAATGGTAAGGTACCATTGTTTTTACAAAACAATACTTTCGTATCCGTTCTGATCAAATTGTCATTTTCTGTTCATTTGCCACTTTGATCAAAAGCAATCTAGTGTTGCAATGTCACTTTTTATAAGCTGTGACATACATCAAATATCGTTTTGAATCAAGGTCTTAGGTGTCATTTTAGCCTCCGGATATATATATCGTCCCAACCTAAGCTTTTTATATGGAAGCCTGTCCTGGCGAATTTCGTTAAAAATCTCGACAAATCGTGTTACGTGTGTACAAGTAAACATCGCAAGAAATAGCTGAAAATAATGATATTATTTATGAAAATAATTCATGGTATTCATATTTTCATGATCCTATAATACTGAGATGAAAATATGTATTTACGTTTTCTTTCTATGGATGCGTTTGCAAAGGAAAGTTATCAAAACCTATACTGTCGGGAATATCGCGAAAAATTCGTGTCAAATCGGCACCATCTTTTCCCATTAATATTACAAGGAAGCTGCTAAAGAAACAGAAATGATATTTTATTTCATGATCCTATAATACTAGACAAGAAATTTATGCATTTAGATTTTTATTTTACGGAAGCCTTTTCAAGTAAAGTTATCAATACCAAGTGTCGGTATCGCGGAAAATTCTTGGCGAATTGACACCATCTTTTTCGATAATTATTACAAGAAAACAGCTATAGATACAGCAAAAATATTTATATTTTCATGATCCTATAATACTTGAGATGAAAAATAGGCAGTTAGATTTTTATTTCATGGATGCGTTTTCATAGTAAGTTACCGGTATTGAAACCTGGTGTTGGTATATCGCGGAAAATTCGCGGCGAATACAAGCTAACTTTTCTTGCATACATTACAAGAAGAACGAAGAATATACATAAACGTTTATATTTTCATGATCCTATAATACTCCAAATGAAAACTATTTATTTAGATTTGTATTTTTTGGATGCATTTTCAATGAAAGTTATTAAAACGTTTTGTGTCGGTGTATCGCAAAAAAAATTCCCGTCGAATCGACACCATGCATCTTTTACGGCAAACTTCTCGTCGTGAGGTGAAAGAAATTTGTAGCAAAAGATATATTTTTGAAACGGGTATCTGTACAGGTTTAAAAATAACTAAACAGAATAAAATATCGAAGAGATACAGGCAGAGTTATCAAGTGTTGGTTACCATCTCCGGCGTATCCCCCGTCATATTTTCGCGGAATGTAGGCCGTGCCCACTGCCCTGTTTGCCCAGGTTTGAAGATTGCTATAATGTCAATTTACTGAGAATTTGTCATAAAAATATTTTTTATAAACAATGCATGATATACGTTTTTTGACCAATGTATCGCGGAAATAAATTTCTTACGATAGATGACGCTAAATCACGACTATAAATGTGAACTGTCTTAGGCCATTGCCTGTTAATTTGCAGGTTAATCGAGTTGTCTCCCTTCATTCGAAGAGTTTTCTGCCACAAAGTCTGTGCGCGCAACTCCGGAAGTTGGGCCCGATTGTAAACATTGGCAAGCTATGTATTGCTTCGTTTTATGCGACTAATCATTCAAATTAGCCACTTCAATATTTCAAAAATGAAACATGGCTTCAAATGACATATTCGGTGAAATTTATTCTGTAAATAAAAATAGCATGGGGTGGCATACTTTCATATCAAGGTCATGCGCAAATTGTAGGATTTGAGAGGCAATGCCCTAGTTAATAAATCAAGTTTAACTGACAGATACATAATCTAAACTGCTAGCATGTGCAGATAAAAAACAGACCTCTGCTCTGGGTATTATGACCCTGCCATGTGTATGCATGCTAGGAGATTGTGCATTGCATCAGACAATTTAATCTAATTTATTCATCAGTCAGTGCATCTACATTCATGCAACATGAATATGACTTTGAGATGGAAGTATGCCATCACATGCCATTTTCATTTACATAATAAATTTCACCGAATATGTCATTTGAAGCCATGTTTCATTTTTGAAATATTAGTGGCTAATTTGATTGATTAGCCGCATAAAACGAAGCAATAAGTTGCTGTGAAAATCAGGGAACACTGAAGCCATAGATGTTGTTGAAAGATCCATACAGTCCAGGGTATGTGTGGATGTCCACATTTTCCATAAATTGACAAAAACTGAAGTTGACATAGCCCTATACCCCAATCGAGGTATAGGCCTATACCTCGATCGAGGTATAATACCCCGATAAAGGCATAATACCTCGATCAAGATATTTTCCCCAACCTGTAGAACAAGGCTACACCGGAGTTACAATCAACCCTGGCACTGTGCTAGGGCTGTAGCAATTATTTGAAAGTGTCTCTTATTGGGTTATTCTGTTTGAATGTATTAAAATAATATACCAAAATGTTCTTTGTCCCTAGAAGAATCCCACTATATATAGCCTTGAGAAGTTGGATTTTTTTTTGGGTTGTAACAAATAAATAAAGGCACTCACGTAAACAGGGAAGCCAGGAGAGCATGATACCATTTACCATTCAAGTGTACAACAAGCCAAATGATCACAACCGGTAAAAGAAGTTCCACATTCACAGAGCTTAAAACGTGAAATCGCCATCAAAAGTGCAAAGCGGAAGTTACGTGTTCAAAGAGAACTTCAAAGCAAGAGAAATAACTGATACCTGTTCAGGTGAAAACAATTCGAGGGTCGGGTAGCTGACGTAAGAAAATTATGTTCTGTGTGTTGACTCGGCGTACTGTGTAACACAGGCGAGTCCCACCTGTCGAGCGCCTCACTGTTTTCTTTCCTGGGAAAGTGGAAGAGCGGGTCTATAAAATGTTTCAAGGATTACAGATGATTTACAGGGTTTTAGAAAGAAAGATTTGTACAGTTGTTCATCCTAGGCTATTAATATCAGTCCTTATGATATTGCTTACTTCGGCGCGCTCGAAAGCCCTTTGACGAAAAATATGATTGAGTTTCCTTAGCGTTTCGGTTAAAAGCTAATGGTTCCAGATTTTTCAACTTGTTCCATTCATTTGTGTTGTTCGGGCACCTCGTGGATGACGTGTCTTCTGTCAAAACATGTCAAACAGGTTTTGTCAAAGGTCAAATCATTGGTCATCGGATCGCTGATGTAACATTTCCTGATTGCAATTTATCAGGCTGCGCAAGAATCGGCGCCCAGACACAGTCTTCACAATCCTAATACTATATAGATGTCCTGTTTGACACTAATGTTTGGTATTTATTCTGAGAGCAACCATAGAAATATTTCTCAAAAATGTCAATAATAACTGAACAAGCCAAAGTGCTCATTCAATGTTGATGCACAAAAATGTGCCTGTCAAAATCTCTGTACTAAAACAGTCTTCATAAGGAGGATTCTTTATTGTTATAAGTGAATATGGATGGTTGTTAGCGAGACCACGTGTGCCCGACATTGACGGTGACAGGCTGCTTTATCCACGTCAATATACATGTACAATGTAAGCGTTATCATGGTTGTGGGAGGAGGCAAGGGAAGTAACTTAGTCACATCTTGTACTCCTTCAGTGAAGCGCTACAAGAAATGATAGGTGAACATTCATCGCCGAACATGCCGAACCATTGAAAAGTAACTGCTGATTTAATTCTTACAATCTTTTATTTTAATGATCTAGGAAATATATGTATTATCAAATGATGCTTCTACCCCTCTTTTTTCAGTTTTGCTGTTGAAAGCAAGCATGGGGCATTCTATACTGGAGGAAATGTACAGGTAATCTTGACGATTGCATATCTCCCATTTGCATCTTCTCGGGGGATATTCGGCGGAATATAATCTCCCTCGAGAAACATGTAAACCATATTGCTTTACACATTGACAAATTCAAGGACAGTGACATCTGTCCTTATAAATGTTTCTGAAGTAATTAGGGCGTTATTGGCTCAAAATAGTCTCTGTCCTTCTTTTCTGTATGAAAATCAAGATTTGTAATTATATCTCCCAATGCAAAACACTCCGGATTCATGCTTGACTTTGTAGGTGACCAGTGATGGCCTGTTCATGCTGTGTGGTTGTGGTGATAAGATCCAGGTGCTGGAAGTACTTTCAGGCAAAGTGATCAACACTATAGGAGAGGTATGGTACCGGTAATCAGTCATTGCTGTGAGGTGGGAGCCTGATCCAGATTCTGAATTTGAGAAGCCTTTACTCAAAATAATTCTTCTAAATGTCTAAATTAAGTTGTCCCTGTTATATACTGTTCAACTTTTCTTCATTCAGCTTCTCGAATGTAAAAATCAATAATAGGACCCTACCCATGGGGTTCTCGGTGTGAAAAGGAATAGGACCCAACGTCGTGATATGACTGAAATATAGTTCAAAGTGACATTAAATCATATTCACTCGCACACTCATCCTTCTTCTTTCAGCATGTTCAGGCACCTTACATGCCTTAGGGCCAAATCATTCCAAAATGGTGAAATGAACCCATGCACATGATGCAGTGAAGTCGAAACTGTTCCGACATTTTTAAATTTTTCTTTCAATTTGCAGAAAGAAGATGAAGAGATCACAAGCTTTGTCCTCAGTCCGGATAATCAGGTATTAACTCATGGCTTGCTTTTTGTCATATTCTTCCTGAATTCAGACAGATTCCCGCCATTCCATCTGACAGGATTTTTGGTTATGGGTCACATCTCTGAAACCAGATGTTCCATTGATACCCCTCCACCAAACCTAATAAATGCTCCTACATTATTCAGAATTTGAAGATTAAAAATTTTTGTATTTCACTTTATATAGATTCTGGTGCTGTCCACACAGACTCTAGTACTGAGACAATGGGACTGGAGAGAAACTATCCTCACACGATCATGGAAGGTAAAGCTAATAGTGCAGTTAGTGTTGATATGCTTAACAAATCCAGTATGGTAATACCTCTAATAATTCAATCACAGGAAGTAACATTTCTCATCATAAAATCTGGGGGGGGGGATCAAATTTACTAAAACAGGAAGTTGGGGGAAAATAGTTCGAAATCATGCATATAATCAATTATTTTTGTTATTTCAATGATTTTAGAGGGTGATCTAATTTAGTAGTACAATCAATTGAATTTTGTCCCCAAAATTGGGGGTGATTGAATTTTGACAGTGGGATTGAATTATTAGAGGGATTCTCTACGTGTAAGTTCCAGTAAATGCATAGTGCTGTTATAAGTCAGATTCCTAGAACCGGTATTAATATTGATCTTTTTATTGATATGTAGACAAATATAAGGATACATAACCCCCTTCCAAGGTAGTTTTGTACACCCCTTGATAATTTGTCTTCTGTAGCGATAAATATATTTTATGAAAGAATGTCATTCACTTATGTAAGTTGCATAACTGTTGTTACTACCATGTAGAACATATTCAATATTATATAAATTACATATAAGTGACTTCCTCAGGACATATGCTTTCATAAATTTTTTACATTATTGTTGTTATTTATATGTTGAGTATTTATTGCTACAGAAGACAAATTATCAAGGGGTGTACAAAACTACCTCAGGGGGGTTACGTATCCTTAATGTCTGATATTTTGCATGTAGATAAGCTAGACTACTCAGTATTTTCCCACAGAATTAACTAGAATGGTGCATTGTCCTGTTGTGCTGTGTACTCTCTCATCCCAGCCTGTTATTTTGAATAGGTTAATATGAACATTGTGATATGATCTGATATACAGGCCATACATTCAGCTCCAGTTTCCTGCATGACATTTGACCCTACAACCACTCTACTGGCGACAGGCAGCTCTGATTCCACCATCAAGATCTGGGACATTGTCCGACAATACTGTACCCACAACCTCAGAGGTCACACAGGAGTTGTACGGTGAGCCAGGAGGAAGCGAAAATGGGAATTTTGCTCCAGTAAATTTCCTGTTTAAACATAAAAATTACAATTTTTACCTCACGGGCAAAATGCCCAAATGGTATTGTCGTCGTCTGTCCATGCATCAGTCTGTGCTTCTGTCCGTCTGTCGTACCATCCATCTGTCCATCTCTCTTGTGGACATTATATCTCAAGGAGGAATATAGCCAGCCATTGTTAATTCATACCATATATGCATCTGTTGAAGGGACAAAAGCCTATTGAAAATGACAGACCTTGACCTATTTGATCAAGGTCAAATTCTAGTATTTTGCAATATTTTTTGACGTATAAAGCTAGGGTCTCCAAATTCATATTACATATGCAACTGGTGATTGAATATAAACCTACCCCAGTTAACTGACCTTGACCTATTTTTTCAAGGTCACTGACTGTTTATTATGATATAACCGGAAGAAATACAACTAGGCTTTCCAAATTAATACTATGTGTACATCTGGCAATGGTCCAGAGGTTTACTGAAGATGGTTGACCCTGACCTATCTACATTGTCCCAATTTATATGACATTGGCAACTGATGATGGACCTGAAGTATATTGAATATCACTGACCTTGACCTGTTTTCTAAATGTTGAATGCTAAATGTTAAGTCTAAGATATCTTTCTGAATTCACGTTTCATGTAAGTGAGACTAGACCAGAAAACTGTTGAATATATGGACTGATCTTGAATTATATTTCCAAGATCAAATTACTTGATTTGATTATGAGCTATACAGAACAGTATATTTAGAGCTAGGAATTTGGTCATGCTCTACCAGAACCTCAGTCCCATCGAATAAGGCCTTGGCAAAACCTGAGCTGTTCCAACTTCCTATGTATTTCTTATATGAGAGAACTAGGGTCAAATCTACTAGATCAAATTTGTATTAACCTAGTTTTTAAAATACATCTTGTGCAGTGCATGAATGCTGAGTGTAGACAAGTACATATAGATGAGGGTTATTGGAGCCCATTGGACTATTTTTCTCCAGTGAAAGTGCAGAAATTAACACCATCTGAAAAATTGTGAAAGCTGGGGTGCCCGAGTGGTCTAGAGCGCTGGCATATACTGCTGGTGATTTTGTGCCAAACTCTGAGGGCATGGGTTCGAGTCTGCACGGGACTGGCCCATCCAGCACTAGTATCTGTGCTTTACTCAGAAAGTATCATCCATTGGATATAATGAGAAAAAATATAATTTTACATGCATTTACCTGCTACATGTAGTTTTCAAAGTTTCTGAACCTTTTTATACGCCCGCCCAAAAGGCGGACGTATTATGTGATGGCGGTTTCCGTCCGTCTGTCTGTCTGTCCGTCTGTCCGTCCCTCGTGTCCGGTCTATATCTTGGACAGTTTTCTATCTACTGTTCTAATTTTTGGTGAGTGGATACCCTACGGGGAGACGATGTGTCGCGTACCAAAATGAAGGTCGAGGTCAAAGGTCACTGGCCTAAAAAAAGGAAATCACTGAAGTGTTCGTGTCCGGTCTATATCTGTGAACGTTTTCTATCCACAGTTGCAATTTTTCTTGAGTGGATACGCTAGGTGGAGACGATGTGTCGCGTACCAACATTGAGGTCGAGGTCAGAGGTCAAAGGTCACTGTTGCCTAAAATCAGGAAATCATTGATCATTGACAGTTTTCTATCTACAGTTCTAATTTTTGGTGAGTGTATGCTCTACGGGGGAACGATGTATTGCATACGAAATGTAGGTCGAGGTCAGAGGTCAAAGGTCAGTGTGACAGAAAAATCAGGAAATTATAAAAAATTTCTAATTTTTTGTGAGTGGATTCAATAGGGGGAAGTGAGGTGTCGCATACCAAAAAATAGGTCAAGGTCAAAGGTCACTGTGACCCCAAAATCAGGAAATTATTAAAAATAATTTTTTTTTGTGTCAGTAGATACATTAGGAGGACACGATGTGTCACATACCAAAATGTAGGTCAAGTGACCTGCTCAAAGGTCAAGGTCACTGTGACCCCAAAATAGTGAAATTGTTTAAAAATCATGGTTTTTTGTGTCCATTGAGAAATTATGGGGAGACAGTTTTTCATGTATCAAAATTTAGGTCAAGGTCAATAGCCAAGGTCACTGTGACTCCAGAATCAAGAAATCTTTGAAAATGACTTTTTTTGTGTCAGTAGATACATTAGGGGGACATGATGTGTCACGTACCAACATGCAGGTCAAGGCCGAATGTCAAGGTCACTGTGACCCCAAAAATCATGAAATTCATAACAATCATGATTTTTTTGTGTCCATTGATACATTGAGGGAAGACGATGTGTCAGTCGTGTACCAAAATTTAGGTCTAGGTCAAAGGTCAAGGTCACTGTGACCCCAAAATCAGGAAATCATTATAAATAACTGTGGGTCAAAGATCAAGGTCACTGTGACCCCATAATCAAGAAATCATTAAACGTCACATTTTCATATGCCTGTCGAGGACGAGGTCGTGTAATGCGATGAATGTTCTGTCCATTCATCCATTAACATATGTTGCCCATGCGATATCTCTAGTTTCAAGGTATGGATTGGTACCAAACTTTGAGTATACCTTACTCGCATGGCAAAGAGGAGCCATACATTTTGAGATCAATTTGTCAAAGGTCAAGGTCACAGTCCCCCAAAACGGAATCAAGTTTAGCTGACTATATGTGTTAGGTTGGGATATTCAAAACTACGTATATATGGTATTGTCCTGTGAAGTTGTCTCCCATGTTTGAAAAAGCTACATTTAGTTGAACTGTTGTGAAATAATAACCATACATTTACTAATTTAACGGGAAGAGGGGTCCTTTATGAACTTCATACCTGTTTATTAACTCAAGAACAAATTTTTACTTCATCAGTTTCTTCTTCCTTCATGAAAAATTCCCTCGTCTGAAAGGAATCCATTTGCAGGAAAACTGCTATTTTCTTGTGTTTGACTAAATTGGTCGATTTCAGTGTGGGATATGTGAGCTCTCAGCTCTTGCTTCAATGTCAACTAGTTACCAAGAGTTAAGCTCGTTTTAGTTTATCATTCAATATAAGATGTTATATATGTTACATTCTCAGAAGCACAAAATTGTAGACTAGCTACCAATTGGAATCAAGGCTATTAAACAACCTTGAAATTTAGACCAGTGTAATTCCAGTTACACGGGCGTATATTGAAGCCCCTTGGGCTCTTGTTGTTAGGTGCGAAACAAATTGAATCTGGTTCCTTTTGTACCATATGGATAACCTTGCGTATTTCAGAGATCTTTTGCCAGAGGTCTGAACTAACCATGTGACGCATTCAATTATAATGTCTCCCACGTCTGAATATACAAGTTCAGCAATTCCTATGTTTTCTGCAGTGTTGTCAAGTTTCACCCTGATATGGAGAGACTGGAAGTGTATACCGCAGCAGAGGACAGTAAGATTCGTGTTTGGGAGCTGCGTACCAGTAGCTGTTCTCATGTTCTCGACACCCACTACAGTGTCATCACCAGCCTCGTCTTCAGTTTGGATGGACAAACACTGCTCAGGTAGGACAGGTTGAACATCTGGAATTTTTTTAGCTTTTGATTTTGTGCTATCTTCGAAATCTCACCAAGATGACAATCTCCTTGAAATTGGTTTATATTTGTATGTTCTAGAGTTAATGAACAATACATGGATATGCTTGGTTGGTAAATTGAGAAATCCCTATGATAATTCCCCTTTATGATTGCAGTGTTAGTTTCATGTTTGCTTTCAATATTGTTCCATCTCTTGGGGAGCTTCTGCGGAAGACAGTGTATGAGAAAAATTGAAGCGTGTGAAAATGTTTTAATTAGTTCAATTATTAATTGTGAAATAGAGGCAAACTGTCTTTTATCAGCCAATTAGCAGAATATGTTATTCAGGGGCATGTGAACTTTTAAGTAACTACTAAATCAATCTTAATAAAATAATATCCTATCAATGCTTCCCAATCATATATGTCGCTTTGTCAGATCTTACTGATTTCAATTGAATTTGGGGGTCAGAGTGCTTAACTCATGAATATTTAATAGTCTCATGACATCACAGCTGCATTTCAACTACTTCATTTGCGGTCGGAGAGGGGGGATAGGCTTATGGTCCCTGATTTTATGCCAAGGACCAGTCCATAATTCTACCCCACATTATGGTGGGAGGCGGCAACATCAGACGATTCCCCAACAGCTTGGCGTGTGATTTGGCTGAGCCAACCAGAAAACACCGACCATTATGTTCCCTTCAAAACACTATGAAAAGCTCTCGGGATTGGTTGACACTCACGTTACTGCAAGCTGGTTAGATCCTGCAAGCGACTTATCGAAATGGGGGAGCAGGTAGGATGTAATTTTAATTAGATTGCTACTAAATTCATTTGCATGCAAGGCCACATAGTGACACCATTGATCACAATACATTTGCAATCTAAATGATGTCATGGTAGATCAGGATGAAATGTTTAATATGTGTTTACAGCTCTGGTCGAGATAGCATCATTGCTGTGTGGAGCATCAAATCATATGAACTGGAGAAGACAATTCCTGTATTTGAGGTATGGGCTATGTTTCAAGGATGCTTTATATTCTACAACAGGGACACATTTCTCCAGCCGTATCATACTGAACATGAATTCTGGTATCTGTATGATCAGTTCAGCTAATTTCTCCTTCAATTGAGCTTCGTGATGTGATGAAAATTTAAGGTTACGATCGTCCAGTCCTCTATCACATGAAGTGAAATTTCTTGCCATAAAGTCGTGGGGCATTCAAAATTATCACAACAGAAAGTTGATAAAAGGGTCCAAAATCGTACAGATAATCCATCATCGTTATTTCAATGATTTTAGAAGGGCATCAAATTTGTTAGAAAGACAAAATTCTGGAGTGATTGAAATCAATGGTTACAAAAACTTATACTAGTTTGAGAAGATCGGGCAAATTATCAAAATATTTGTAAAGTGTAAATCATTTCAAGTTTGTGTTCTAATGACCTCTTATTATCTAGGTGGTGGAATCAATGTTTTTGTTACCAGAGGATGAAGAACTAGCTCAGATTAACAAGCCAGCTGATGGACTGTTCTGTGTTACTGCTGGCAGTAAAGGTAAGTTTTCAATATGGTAGCACTTCTATCTACCTAGTATAATCCGTGGCGTGTCCTACTCCCCCTCCTCCTCCTACTCCGCTTTACTCACTGCACAGCGGGTCGCATAGGTGTGGCACGGGATAGGGTAGGGCGAGAGATCTGGGGTTTTCACTACCTTTGATTCCATGGGCCAGGCTTGCACCCTACAGTAGAATGGGTCGACTGAGCATGCGAGATGAGTAGAGCGTGATGAGTAGTATAGAAAGGGCACACGATCTCCCTATCTTTCTAATATTGTCAGTGACATCTTATTCCCAACTGACAATAATCAGGGTGAGTTATGTTTTTCTTTGGCACCCTGTGGGTTCGCTTTGCCCTCGTCTCTTCCATTCCACGGATCTTACAATCATGGAAAATCTTGGAAAGTCATGGAATTTCGAAATTGATTTTCCAGTCCCAAAAGGTAGTGGGATTTTGTTAAAGGTTATGGAAACTTTTCCATCGAACTTCCAACATCTCTGTTAGGTCCATATTATTTCTTAAATTCAGCCTCGGTGTATTGTCACAGACATGACAGACAGCTCGGCATCAGAAATGGCTGTTCCTGCCCATAACTGGGGGACGGCTCTCATAAGATTAACATTAGGAAATACAGATAAATTGCCATAAATACAAAAGTATTTATTCCCGGCGGCTGATTTTCAGATATTATCGGAGAATGCCTAGTTCACAAAAAATACTTAAGTTTCAGAAATTTTCGACATACAGAAATCAACTGATGAAGAAAGATGGGTGTCAGACAATGTTATATCATATGAATCCATACCCCAGTTGCGCGGGTCATTGACAGAAGATGGAACCGCTGATTCATTGTTTTCCGCTCTTGTTTAGCAAGAGTTGTCTGGAAGAATAGAATGGCAGATCTTACATTTCTTTATTTCCTTTTATTTAATTTTCTTTACGTCTTGTCAAATCCTCCCTTGTGATGCAATTGTCAGATCTGACATTCATCTTAAAGCTGTTGTCAAAAGAATACAATGTAGTTTGATATGTGTCGGTGTATACATGTATGTCATGGAATTTGTCCTTAAGAAGGTAATAGAAATTCATAGAAAGTGTAAGAACCTTCCATTCGTCATACCCAACATGTTCTGCATTTCTCATTTTCTTGTGCCCAGATTCACAAACTGCAATTCATGTTTGTATCATCAATCATATTATTACATATACATTCTGCAGGTATGTTGAAGGTCTGGGACATACAGAATGCAAAGTGTGTTCATAGCCAAGATGAGGCTATTGCTGTCAAAAAGGAGGAAGATCAAGGGCAGATAATCACACATGCCGTGTACACCGAGGCCACAAACACTATAACTGTGGTAACATATGACCACAACATACTTCTATTTGCTGTGGATGATTTCAGTCTCAGAAAACAGGTGATAGTTACATTTAGTTTGGAAATTGCTATGTTTAGCACATTATTATTATTTTTTTTTTTTGCCTATGCCTTCTCATTTGGGCAAACTCGAACAGTGAAGAGACCGTGAATGAAATATCACTATGTCATCAAATGTATTTCATTCACAGACTTTATAAAGAGGGCTGTGTGTATTTTTTTTTTTTTTTGCCAAGCACAGACTATATAAAGAGGGCTGTATGTAAATTTTTTTTTTTGCCAAAAATCAAAGCATGATCTGTCCACAATGAACAAAACTGGTTATATCCTTAAACTTTAACATTTATTCTGATCCCCACCGAATGATGTATCTTCATGGCTGCTTATAAATTACTCTTTGATATACATATATCGTTTGAGGCATAGGTTTGTTGATTATAGAAATAAACAAACTTAGAGCTGTACTACTCAGAACTTTTTAACTCTTACATACATGCTGGAGCCTTTATTCCATCATCCATGGAAACAAAAAGTGTTGACAATCTGTTTATTTACTGAAAATTCAGCCATGTGTCAAAAGATCACTTTAACATGGCATCATGAGAGGTGAAATATTAAACACATGTGGAGTACAGCTAAGAAGTTTGATTGTTTCTTTCATCAGTCAAAGTTTCTCTTAGAACAGATATGTTTGACCTGGAAATACTATAGTCATATTCGCTATCTCTGTAGTACAGGTCCTGTCATGGTATAATCTTAAGCATGATTCCTGTCTTTTTCATCATAAATGTAAGGCTTCATAAACATGAGATATACAGGGTGTCTGCTCCAACCTGTACACTCAAGCCCAAATATAATCATGTATTTGACAGTTTGCTGGTTACACAGAGGAGGTTCTGGATGTCCAGTTTCTGGGGGCCCAGGACTCGCACCTGGCCCTCGTTAGTAACAGTGAGCAGGTGAAAGTGTTTGAGGTGACCACATGGGACTGTCAGATTCTCCATGGTCACACGGACATTGTGCTAAGTCTTGGGGTGAACAAAACCTCAGACTTACTTGCAAGCAGCTCAAAGGTAAGAACGCACTTGAAAGTTCATATTACTCATATAATTCCAGAAACTTTTAACAGCCCTTTTTTCACAAGATGCACTATCTCATCAAATTATCAGAAAAGTATGGTATAACAAACTTACTCTTATTCTACAGTGTGGAATGTTCTTGCCAAATATGTGTGTTAACATCTGTGTAGATTCGTGAACATGCTGGTGTACTTTTACTACATATCCTCGGGGGGAGTGGCATCAATACTAATTTCTGTGTATGTTTGCGAGTTCAACCAGCTGCAGATTGTTAGGGTAGTTTATTAGTTGCTGTATAACAATCTTAGCTTTCTGTTAGGAATGAAACAAACATTGACAATGAATTAATTTTGTGACTATTTCGCAGGATAATACAATCAGACTGTGGAGATTGAACCCAGACTCTGGCAGGGTGAATTGTGTGGCTGTCGGGTATGGACACACTCATGCTGTGGGCACAGTCACCTTTTCCAGGTAAGCACTTAATCTAACAGATAACATCTTTGGCCTATTCTTCGTGCTTATACAGTCAAAACTGTGTAAACCGACCATGCTTTGGACCAGATTATAGTGTCAGTTTTGACAGGGTTCTGGTTTATGAAGGTTTGAAATACTTTAAATTTAAGTATTAGGACAATGGATAATATTAGTTATTCAGGTTTTCCCCCGGGTGTATGAGTTTCAGGGAGGGTCATAACTTTCCATACACCCGGGGGAAAACCTGAATAACGAATTTATAACCCCTCAAGCCTTTTCATCTTTAGTAAAAACACTGAAAAGGGTCTATCATTTATAACCAACGGTACAACGGACAAATCTAACGGGTCATTTCGGTTACGAAACTGTCCGCATTTTGGTACAGCTCTGTGAGAAAGGCGCGCCACACAATCCATTCGATCTGCTTTCGTTCGGAAATCGACTTTTATTTTTTGACCAAATGACACCTTTTGGTGAGTTATGTGTCGGACACTTCAGTGAAAATAATGCAGTACGACTTTATTCCATTAAATTTTGACGTGTGAGCGAAAGTTATTCCATAAATATTGAGATATGGTCAGCTGAACTTTCGAAGCGAGAGCGTCGTTTCCAATCGCACGTGAGTTGCTTTCTATATACCCCGAGTTGCAAGACATCACTCGGGGTGTATGGGTTTATACGACCCAACCTTTTAGCCAATCACAATCCAGATATTGAATACAAATTTGCTTGTGGGGTAATAAATGCTGATATTCAGAGGTTGGTCGATTTACCCAGGTGTCAGTATCAGAGAACTGTCATGGTGTTTTTGTTTTTGTTTTCCTATTTCATTTTTAATTTTTCTCCCATATAAGCTACATATTTCAATATTCAAGCAACATGTGTTAGTATAGCTTTCATATCATTGTTCTTATTGAAGATACAGTCCAAGTTATATTGTCAGCGGGAGCCAGGACTGTACATTGAAAGTGTGGTCACTTCCTGAATCCTTTGGTGACCTGGAAGTAACAAACCTCCATGCCAGACTGACTGAGAAAGCTCATGATAAAGATATTAATTCTGTGGTCGTTGCTCCAAATGGGAAATTGATAGCCTCTGGCTCACAAGACAGAACAGCTAAAGTGAGTTAAAATTAAGGAGTAGAATATATGGAAAAGGATGTCTTTAGAGACAATAATGAAAATTTGATAACAAAATTGATGGATTCTCTTCCAGCTGAGAAGGGACATTTGTATGGCAATTTGTTTTCTTCCAAAAGACCACAGGCGTGTATAGTTTAGACTAATTATAAAATATTGGATCATCTGTGAATAATATCTGTGGGTTCATATACTCATGTTTTCTAGAATAATTTGTGAGTCCGTCTTCTGTTTTCAATATGTTCAAACATGTACATTGTAATACTGTTTAAGCTAGACTACACTGTGAACCATGTATTTGTCCTTCCTATCCAGGTGTGGGATTGTTCTGACCTGTCCTTACTGGGTGTGATGCGTGGTCATAAGAGAGGGATCTGGTGTGTCCAGTTCTCACCTGTGGATCAGGTGAGTTTCTCTCTATTCAACAATGTAACAAATACAAGATTTTTTTACAGCATTATACTTTTTATACGCCCGCCAAAAAGGCGGACGTATTATGTGATGGCGGTTTCCGTCCGTCTGTCCGTCCATCCGTCTGTCCGTCCCCCGTGTCCGGTCTATATCTGGAACACTTTTCTATTTACAGTTCCAATTTTTGGTGAGTGGATACCCTATGGGGAGACGATGTGTCGCGTACAAAAATGAAGGTCGAGGTCAGAGGTCAAAGGTCACTGGCCTGAAAAACAGGAAATCACTAAAGTGTTCGTGTCCGGTCTATATCTCTGAATGTTTTCTATCCACAGTTGCAAATTTTTGTGAGTGGATACATCAGGTGGAGACGATGTGTCGCGTACCGAAATTCAGGTCGAGGTCAGAGGTCAAAGGTCACTGTTGCCTAAAATCAGGAAATTATTGATCATTGATAGTTTTCTATCTACAGCTCTAATTTTTGGTGAGTGGATGCCCTAGGGGAGGACGAAGTGTTGCATACCAAATGTAGGTCGAGGTCAAAGGTCACTTGCCTAAAATCAGGAAATCACTGATCATTGACAGTTTTCTATCTACAGTTCCAATTTTTGGTGAGTGGATTCCCTAGCGGAGGATGATGTGTCGCATACCAAATGTAGGTCGAGGTCAGAGGTCAAAGGTCACTGGCCAAAAAATCAGGAAATTATTGAAAATTGCAAAAAAAATCGTGAGTGGATTCAGTAGGGGGAAAAGAAGTGTCACATACCAAAAATTAGGTCAAGGTCAAAGGTGACTATGACCCCAAAATCAGGAAATCATTCAAAATAACTTCTTTTTTTTCAGTGGATACAGGGCATGATGTGTCACAAACCAAAATGTCGATCAACGGTCAAGGTCACTGTGATCCCAAATCAGAAAATTTAAAAAAAAGCATAATATTTTGTGTCTATAGATACATTAAGCGAAGACAATGTGTCACATACCAAAATTCAGGTCAAGGTCACTATGACCCCAACATCAAAAAATCATTAATAATGAAATTTTGTTTCCATCAATACATTAGGGGAAGTTGATGTCATGTACCAAAATTTAGGTCAAGGTCACTGTGACCCTAAATAGGTAAATCATTAAAAAAAATTGTGTGTAAGTAGATACGTTAGGGGGAGACAATGTATCACATATCAAAATTGATGTCCAGAGTCCGTCTGTCCGTCCCCCGTGTCCGGTCTATATCTGGAACAGTTTTCTATTTACAGTTCCAATTTTTGGTGAGTGGATACCCTACAGGGAGACGATGTGTCGCGTACAAAAATGAAGGTCGCGGTCAGAGGTCAAAGGTCACTGGCCTGAAAAACAGAAAATCAGTGAAGTGTTCGTGTCCGGTCTATATCTCTGGATGTTTTCTATCCACAGTTGCAATTTTTTGTGAGTGGATACATCAGGTGGAGACGATGGGTCACATACCAAAATTCAGGTCGAGGTCAGAGGTCAAATGTCACTGTTGCCTAAAAATCAGGAAATCATTGATAGTTTTCTATCTACAGTTCAAATTTTTGGCGAGTGGATGCCCTAGCGGGAAACAATGTCTTACATGCCAAATGTAGGTCGAGGTCAGAGGTCAAAGGTCAGTGTGAATGAAAAATCAGGAAATCATTATAAATTTCTAATTTTTTGTGAGTGGATTCAATAGGGGGAAATAAAGTGTTGCATATCAAAATATAGGTCAAGGTCGAAGGTCAAAGGTCATTGTGACCCAAAAATCAGGAAATTATTAAAAATAACATTTTTTTGTGTCAGATACATTAGGGGGACTCCATGTGTCACATATTAAAATGTAGGTCAAGGTCAAATGTCAAGGTCACTGTGACTCCAGAATCAAGAAATCTTTGAAAAGTACTTTTTTTTGTGTCAGTAGATACATTACGGGGACATGTGTCACGTACCAAAATGTAGGTCAAGGCCGAACATCATGGTCATGGTCATGATTTTTTTTGTCCATTGATACATTGACAGAAGACGATGTGTCGTGCACCAAAGTTTATCTCAACGTCAAAGGTCAAGGTCACTGTGACCCCAAAATCAATAAATCCTTAAAAGTCACATTTTCATATGCCTGTTGAAGACGAGGTTGTGTAATGCGATGTTGCGTTCTGTCCATTCATCCATTAACACAAGTTGTCCATGTGATATCTCTAGTTTCAAGGTATGATTGGTACCAAATTTGAGTATACCTTACTCGCATGGCAAAGAGGAGCCATACACTTTGAGATCAATTTGTCAAAGGTCAAGGTCACAGTCCCCCAAAACTGAATCAAGTTTTCAGAGTTCTCTCCCCTACATGTTTTTGGCATTTGTCCATGTTTGAAACAGCTACATTTAGTTAAACTGTTGTGAAATAAAAACCATACATTTACTAATTCAATGGGGAAAGGGGTCCTTCATGAACTTCATACCTGTTTATTAACTCAAGAACAAAGGTTTACTTCATCACTTTCTTCTTCCTTCATGAAAAATTCTCTCGGCTGAAAGGAATCCATTTGCAGGAAAACTTCTATTTTCTTGTGTTTGACTATTGTCGATTTCAGTATGGGATATGTGAGCTCTCGGCTCTTGCTTCAAGGTCAACTAGTTACCAAGAGTTAAGCCCATTTTAGTTTATCATTCAATATAAGATGTGATATGTATTACATTCTCAGAAGCACAAAATTGTACACCTTGCTCTGGCTTGTTAGCTACCAATTGGAATCAAGGCTATTAAACAACCTTGAAATTTGGACCAATGGCAATGTAATTCCAGATATACGGGCGTATATTGAAGCCCCTTGGGCTCTTGTTAATTTCTATTTCTGTCCTATATGCCTGAATGTAACCAACTATATCTGCAGAACTGTGTTCAGTATAGCTACTATATTTTGGAAACTTATTTATATTGTTGTATTCTACAAGCCAACAAAGAATTACTCGCCTCGGCTTATGGAGTTATGCCCCTTTCGGATGTAATAATCTTCGATTTTGTTAGTTGTAGCTGAATGTAGAAGTTATATCTGCAGATCCGTGTTCGGTACAGCTTATTCGTCTTGGTTCTTATTTCACAGAGTGCTAAGTCAGACGCCAATCGAAAGTGGCGCCCCTCGGCCCATACTTTACAGAGTTATGCCCCTTTACAGATATATTAATTTCTATTTCTGTCTATATGCCTGAATGTAACCAACTATATCTGCAGAACTGTGTTCGATATAGCTACTATATTTTGGAAACTTATTTATATTCCTGTATTCTACAAGCCAACAAAGGATTACTCGCCTCGGCTTATGGAGTTATGCCCCTTTCAGATGTAATAATCTCCGATTTTGCTATCTGTAGTTGAATGTACAAGTTATATCTGCAGATCCGTGTTCGGTACAGCTTATTCGTCTCGGTTCTTATTTTACAGTAGTGCTAAGTCGACGACTATCGAAAGTGGCGCCCCTCGGCCCATACTTTACAGAGTTATGCCCCTTTACTGATATATTAATTTCTATTTCTGTCCTATATGCCTGAATGTAACCAACTACCGGTATATCTTGATCATCCCACATAGAATTATCTCTTCCCCAATTCACACTACACATGGATCTCAATCACTTGGGGAAAGCCGAGGGGTTTTGATTAGATCAATCTCATGTTATTTTTCATGGAAAGTAGGGATATCCTACAGAGCAATCCCAGCAACTGATACATTTCATCAACCTTTAAATTTAGAATGAATTAAAATAAATACCAGTATCTATGGGTTGCAATTCTATTTATACATGGTAAAACAAAACTTTACTGTTCTGGTTTCAAGATTTAAAATACGGTAAGTTCCCTAAGTATTCGTGACCGGAAGTGAATATCGCAGTCGTGAAAAACTGACCACTTCCGAATAGTTTGTGCAGGTCAGTTCAGAAAAACGGACGTTTTCGTAAATTCCCCATATTAAATGCCCATACCGTTCGACAATGAAAGGTCAGAATACGTCGACTGTGATGTTTCTTTAATTTTGTAATATTTACCCCAGACAGCACTCTTAAATGATATAATATAAGATCCACAACCACGAGACATTCACTATACTTTGTGTGTAGAATGAAGCCTAATATACTTCGGCGTATATCCTTGTATTAGTACATACGGGACAAGGGCATATTCTGTCACTTAGATTTTCTCTTTAGGGCAGAATTTTTTTCACGGCCGAGAAGACTAGGCACAACTATCCCAGTGACGCCAATGTTGTTTACGTGAAAATATATAACGACCTAAATGAAGAAACACAGATTACGTCATTTTCAGATTGAGAATCAAACCTAATAATTTCTTGATTGCTCTTCATAGGGAAATATTGTGGAAGGGCTTTTCAAACTGTTTATGTCAATAAAACGAACAGCAAATTAAGCAAGCGCCCGACACTATCTGAAGACCCATATCAGGGCCAACTCGTCTGAGACGTTATACAATCTTACCAGCTGGAACGAGCTCATCCCGCCATGAATAGCGGCTAAACGAAAGACATGAATTGCTTGCCCATTCTAACAATTCACTGTATTGCTTCGATCCTTTATTAACAAATGTGTGAAAATACTTTCATAGGATTAGGTGGGGTCTGTAGACATGAAAGAATAAAAGTTTCAACATGCCACGTGTTGGTTGTACACTTTCCCGCCATACGGAGTTGCAATAACATCACGTGATCAATACTTGGATAGCATGGCACGTGGGCCAAACTTTCGCTTGTACAAGGTTCCCGCTTCATAATATATTCAGCCAACACAACCTCAATATATTATGCCTTCGTAACAGTGAGATCACGAATCCCATGAAAAATAAAAAAAATATTGGTTCAATCTGTTTCAGATGTAAATGTATTCTGGAATATTTCTGACGAAAGACAGATCGATAGATGATGACGAAACAGCCAAATGTACAACCGTGTTTTTATCTAATATTACCTCATGGGTTCAGCAAAATTAATTCACATTTCAGAGAGTATAATTTAGAGAATAAGTAGACAGAAAACCTATTAGTTTATTCCATCTTTTTATTTTTTTAACTTTTAATCTCAACCCACTATTCCGACCTCCGCTTCAGTTGCTATCAAATTACCGCCTATGATCTCGGCTATCTTACGTAAACGTCTCTTCCGACATTCAACTTTTGTGTCAATAATCAAGTCGGAAGTAACGTAATATCTTCACTAATAGTGTAAAAAAACTCACTCAAAAATTCTAATTTTCAAGGACTTTCCAGGCCTTTAATTTTCAATATAAAAATTCTGCACTTTTACAAACTTTTAAGGACCCATGCGAACCATGAAACAATGTCACCGAGCACAATGACGCCGTTCCACGCTTTTTACGGCTATGAAGATTCCGATGCAGCCATATGTCACCGTTAATCCTGCACGTCACAGCTTTCCTTTCATGATAATTCTCTGAATAATATCCTCGTTTCTATTTTATCCAGGGGTGATTGAAGAGAATAAGTCAGTACTATTGCTTGCTCCTGAAAAGTTGAATACAAGAGCGCAAACTTCTTTCGGTATGTGCATCACCGCGAATTCCACGGCCGTAAAATATTCTGAATCGCCGCGTTCGTTGGAAATGATACGTTTCTAAATTATTTTTGTCTGAACAGTACAAAATATGTTTTCAGTATCATAGCTGGGAATCTCAACATTCGTGTCTTCGGAAAAAAAAAATCGAAGTCGGACCCAAACAGGCGCGTTTCTGGTTTCAGGGTGAGGCGCCCATGGCATACAATCGCCAAAATTAATGCAACTTGGGGTTGGGGTTGATCGTAAATCTCTACCCCGCGACTAAGAAAACCCGTGGTTCAAATGTCCGGTCAAACTTCAGCATTATATTTTTTTAAGACCGAATGAAACGTAACTTTCGTTCTTCATTTTGATATTTTCAGTATAATATCGAATGTATGCTCTCTTCAATCGGCAATGTTCAATATCGCACGTCCCCGTAAACCGGCAATATTCCCAATTTAATGACCATGAGAAATCGCGGTTTAAACATTGGACACATTTCGTTTGAGACATAATGAAAATCAACTTAGTTGTTACAATTGGTTATGTTCAAAAGGCTAAAAAAGTTTGCAAGGTTTATCAAATACTAATTCCAAGGAAACTCGTTGATCTGGAAGTTTTTCCATCGCACAACTACATAATATTATCAATCTCGCGACCACGATAAATGGGGGATTTTCGAATAGTTAGGACCACGGTTTTTCACAAATGGGCCGTTTTCAATTACTTAGGGAACAGTGTCACATGACTTGGCAAAAAATGCCCGTTTTCGAATTTACTTAGGGTGGCGAATACTTAGGGAACTTACCGTAACTGTTATATCTACATATTAATAAAGTTATAATTTTTAACCCTCAGTGCCTGGTCACAACTTCTGGAGATGGCACCATAAAGATCTGGTCCCTCACAGATTTTACGTGTGTCAAGGTAAGTCGATTGTGTTATATTCAGCACTTGTGACTTGGTTGTTGAGTAACTTGGTACTTTAAATTCTTTTTCTTTTTTTCATTTCATTGCATGTTTTTATCAAGTTTCATTATGAACATGGGTGTGTGACTAACGTCACAGGACCTAGGAAGTAGGGTGGGCATTAGTACTCCGACCCGCACTGAACTCTTGGAAATCCCCTCGCCTCAAGTTGAAATCCTGCCTATATTAAGATGGGCACAGCCCAAGTCAGAATCACCAGTGATTTTCATCAAAAATCACTAGAAATTCTCATCAGAATTCGGTCAGCTCAGAACTTGCTGGTAACAGTCCCCTAATGCACCTTCATGCAAAAAATCAAGGTTCTAATGTCAATGGTTGTCCTTATTTTGCCGACAAAAGGATTCGGATGCACTCACTCGCTCACTCACTCACTGACTACCGGACAATTTGCAGATGGTAGCCTACTTCATAGAAATAATAATAATAATAACATGGCTGTGTGACTAACGTCACAGGACCTACGAAGTAGGGTTTGATATGATTTAAGTGTGTACTCGAGAGATGACTTGGGGGCCCTATGTGCTACCGTCAGCTGAGAATTTATATAGCAGTCTCTAATTGACAGTGGATACTATTAACTTTCCCAGATGTCACCGCTGGTGAGTCATTAGCGTAGCAACTATTATCGCCCTCAGTTCCTATTAACCTGGACACTTATCAGCCCAGCAGTACAGCACGAGTTCATCCATCCATGTCTTGACCAGGCTCAAAGTCGCTTAACTTCGGTGATTTTACGAGAACCGGTGGATCCAACGTGATATGCCGTAATAATCAGGCACCCTTCAAAAGTCACAGTGAAACATACAGCCAAGGGTTCCCGATGGGCATGACTGCACTCGCTGAGCCATCAATAAATAATAAAAAACATTATTATGAATCAAATTTTCATCAGAATTCAGTCAGCTCAGAACTTGCTGGTAACAATGCCCTAATGCACGTTCATGCCAAAAATCAAGGTTCTAATGTCAACGGTTCTCCTTATTTTGCCGACGAAAGGATTCGGATGGACTGACTGACTGACTCACTCACTCACTCATTACCGGACAATTTGCAAATGGTAGCCTACTTCGTAGGAATACTTGTAAGCCCAATTATATTTTCATAGAGATTCCCAGCATTTCATATTTATCAACAACCTTAAACCAATTGACCCTAACTCAATAAAAATTGTAACATAATTTAGTACTTCAGGACATTAATGATGTATTCTGTAACGCTTGTGTCAATAACATCGAGCTAACCGTACAATTATTATACGATTTACCACGGTTATGTGAAATGTACATGTGTCAAGTGCAGGTGTTCATTAGGAAATTCCATTTCACAAATCGGATGAGGAAAGGGACGTCTGCTTTCATACAAGTAACACTTGATTAAAACAAACGAATAAATTACAAGATGAAATTTTCTTCTCAAGTTTAACTGTTGTTTCCATCGGGAAATTAACAATGCGACACAAATAGGCATATACCCACGTAATTTCCCAACAGCTGACTCAGCTGACAAAATCACTCGTCATTTGAGAGACGACATAAACTCGTCCACTGACATTGGCACAATGCCAACCGAGACCGGAGCATCGTCCCAACATCAGTGGATGAGTTTTTTCAGAAAAGGGGAGAAAGGTTGTCAACGTTATATGTTTTTCAACCTTTCATTGTAATCTTTGTTGATAATCAATTTGAGTAGTGCAATAGAATAGAAATAATGTTTTCATAGGCGTGCTAAATGGTTATTTTATGCACAGTTTAGTGTGGGAAAGTTTATAAATTTTAGGGCGCGGGCTTCGCCCTTGCCCTAAGATATAAACTTTCCCACACTAACCGTGCATAAAATATCTATTTAGCACATCTATGAAAACATTATTTCTTAAATACTGGTCATTCAAAAATACTTGATATTATTTTACACTGAATAAATTCAATTCAATTTATTGGCACATTACACCTTGAAGGACAGTGTGCAACAACAACTATATGTATAGAATGATTACAATAATACAATATATACTATTAGAACAGTGTGGAATTTAAGGTATAGTTAGCTAGATAGTTTAACATGTCGTATCTTTAAACATTTAGAGATATATTTGCAGATATGGAATGATGATTAATAGACTGCTGGGGTCCATCAAGCAAGGATATAATAATGAAGTAGGCACAGACTTAGCACATATCTTTTGAATATGTGCTATGGGTTTGAATATGTGCTACGGGAACATCAAATTTTATTTTGAATACCTCAATACCGCATGGAGAAAACCTATTTAATTTTTATGTTTTTCAGACATTTGAAGGCCATGATAGTTCTGTCCTGAAGGTGTTATTTTTATCACGAGGAATGCAACTCCTCTCCAGGTCTGTTTACATTATGCATACCGTCCAGTTTTCAAATTTGTACACCTGAAGACAGATCTGAAAAATGTTTGTGTAGATGTCAGCCTGTCTGTGGTTCATGTGTTATAGAATGTATGTGATAGGCATTATGTCTTTGTGGAGGAAATTTTAATTAGAGGGAAATAGTTTTCAGATTTGAATACATTATATAACATTCGAACATACCTCCAGTCCATCTCAATGTTATAGCATTGTACCGAAAGTGGTGTTGAATTCCTGATAAACACCAGGGAACACCGTGACCTGCAGCGCTGTGACGTTGTCGGCTGGCGGGAATAACTGTAGTAAGCGTGCGCGAAATGTATACTTTCCCGCAGTTTGCAACAATGTTCGCATTGACCATCTGGGATGTGACGCCCCATTCAAAAATTGTTTTGATCAGTGTGGAAGGCAAACGCCAACATATTTTAACTAATTTAATAGAATTTCATAATAAATATTTCATTGTGCATGTCCGAATCGAAATAAAGACCTCGGAAATCCGTTTGAAATTTCCGTGATAAACACCAGTTGGCACTCGTCCAGCAGTCTAAACTGCTGGACTCCTACCAACTGGTGTTTATCTGGGAAATTTAAAACCTCTTCCGCAGTCTTTATTTCTTAATTCATCTTGGAGACCACTGTCTGTACTGTTATTTAGAAAGCAGGGCTGGAAATACGGAAAAATAATTTGATCAGTGATTATTATTAGAAGCTTTGCATTTGATCAGCAAATTACTTGCTATTAGGCATTTTGATTGTTTAGTGTCCAAATTTGATCAGTTTTTGCTAATCATTGACCCTTATTCTCATCTGTGAAAAGTTATATCAATATGTGTTCAAACTCTGTCTTTTAGTGGCTCAGATGGTTTAATGAAGCTGTGGACTATAAAGACTAATGACTGTTTAAAAACATTTGACCAGCATGAGGACAAGATCTGGGCTTTGGCCATGTCCAAATCTGAGGATATAGTGGTGACTGGTGGCGCTGACTCGGCCATTATTATCTGGAAGGTGAGTCATTAGACAGTCCACATGTGGGAGTTATAGGTAACTTCATTCATCTTTTGAGAACTATTTCATAAACATACTACTCCAACCCTGACATTCATGTCTCTATAGTTGTCTGGACCCAAGGGTGATGGTAATAGGGGTCATTGGGTGCCAGCTAGCCACTCTCAGAGCCCTAAATCTGATATTTCCCTATAATGGACAGCATATTATTATACATCCTCTGCCCTATGGCTTCCATGGATTGACCATGGGTGTCGCTGTACACACCTCGGATCATCAGCTCCTCAGACAGCTTGTCATAGGGGGCAACTAACTAGGGAACCCATGGGGTTTCTGGGTATAAAAATGAATAGGTGTGAAAAGAGAATAGGACGCAAACATTGGGATGTGACTCAAGTATTGCTGAAAACAACATAAAATCATTCTTATTCACTCACTCGTGTACCCTCTAGCAAGTAAGCATAGGAAATGACCTCCTCTCAACATGCTCAATAAATCATACTGATGCCCATGGGACCTGTCGATATTGAATCTAGTTCACCTCATTGCATGTGGATTGAATGTAGTTCACCACATTGCATGTAGATTGAATCTAGTTCACCACATTGCATGTGGATTGAATCTAGTTCACCACATTGCATGTGGATTGAATGTAGTTCACCACATTGCATGTGGATTGAATCTAGTTCACCACATTGCATGTGGTTGCAACACACTGGGAAATCAATGCAGTTTCAAGGTACAGAAAGCAGAGTTTATAGAATGCTGAGGGATTGTATATTTGCTGATACTTTTGAACTGCTGTTTTAAAAAATCGAACATACCCCATGGTTACATGCTCACTGACATCGTATCAAACACAGCTGGGGATATTTGAGTTTATTATGGCTCTTGTTTTGATGTCTTTTGCAGAATGTAACTGAGACAGAATTAGATGATCTCAGGAAAACCCAAGAAGAGTTTATTCTGCAGTGAGTATGTGCTGATCAGTTCAGCTTAATTTGCCATTCAGTTAATAGCTATTTTCTTAAATATACAGTTATTTGTAAGATAGTAGTAATACACAGATTCTAGTGTTGTAAAGTTAAAACGACAACCCTCTGAGTTAGGTACCTGATCACCAGCAGTCAATTCAAAGATGATGGACAGCTCAGCCACTTTGTGTGTTAGGGTTCGTCATGTATAGATGTTCTTGGATGATAACTTTTCTGTTTAAAGGTGAAATGTAAAGATTTGTTAATTCTCCTTTCTATATTTTCAATAGTTTAATTAATGATAGCAATATCTACTTTGTTTGGTTTCATTTTGAGTATTTTACCTTTAAAACCCCCCAAACGCAGATGAATTCTGATTTTCAGACAGTCATCGCTATCTTTACTTGATTGTGATGTCACATCAGACCAAGCCCTGCCAGTCTTGAGATACCAAGTTTGGGGCAAATTTCAAAAGCTACTAGGAGACCCAATACCAGTAAAACAAAATGAAGTAGATAGCTTGATATTTTTATCATGAACTATCCCCTAAAGAACATAGAAAGGAAAATATAAGAAACCTTTGCATTTCAGCTTTGAATCCAGTAAATGTCACTCTATTTCAGATAGGGCTGTTCCATTTAAAAAGGTATGGGAGGGGCGGAAGGCAGCTTTGAATTATACCCCACCAGTCCACCCATAGAAATTTTATTGGCCTTCCCAATGTTGTAACATGGATTGAAGGGAATTTCTTCCTATGACCCATAGAATAATATATTGAGTGCCTTCCTCCCCTCCCATACATTTTTAAATGGAACAGCCCATAGAACATTTTATCCATAAACTGTTCTAGTTCTCTTTTTCCCACTACTAAAATGCCACTCAAAAGAGTCTGCTATATTTTCAGAGTATGTTTCATGAATTATTCATAATTCTAACATGCTCTACATTATAGCTGTGTGCTGATTGGTCCAGACCTCAAAACATATAGAGATTATCACACGATAATCTTCATTTGTTTTGTTGTTGTCTCTTTCATTCACATGTCGAACTGGTGATGTCTCATTCTCGTGATGCAGTGCTACAAAGCTGAGCGTCGATTGGTTCATTCAATGCGCAGTGGGCGGAGTTCACACAGCTGCATCTCGTGAAAGAACAGCACGTGCAAGCATGGCCTGCAAAATGCAAATCAGTCACGAAATTCTCCCATCAACACAGGATAACTTTGCAGAAAATTTTCCCTTCCGTTTATGAAATGGAGAAATATTTATCATTGTACATGTTAGAATGGAGTTAATGACCTTCTTGGTGAATATTATCGTGTAATAATATTTCGATGATTAGTTTTAGACCTCATTAAAAAACCTTGCGGCTATGCCTTTTTGATTGACGGTCTAAAACTAAACATTGAAAAATTATTACACGATAATATTCACTAAGGCGGTCATTAACTCCTAAATATGCTGTTTTCATTTGGTAGATGTAGCAATATGAGAAAACTGTGGAAATGAAAACCTTTGTGGAGAGGGGTGGTGATGTTTGTTTATTTGTACATGTAACACCTGTACATGTTTATTCCAGAGAACAACAGTTGTCAAATCTGATACAGCAGAAGAAATATTTGAAAGCCGTCACCTTGGCCATCACCTTAGAACAACCATTCCGAGTTCTGACCATCTTTAAAAGTAAGCTTAGTCTTGTCATAATCACTGGAAACAACCCATCCTTGATGTATAATTCTATCCTATCAGACAAAAACAAATTAACTACCTTCATTGCAACTTTCCATCATGAGCAGTGGACTGAACCAATATCTCACCAAGGTCCATGGTGCATGTAAATATATGTAAATTGCGGGCTATGTTTGTCGGAGTAAATGTTTCACTTGTCTCCTGTTTATTTGTACAGAAATCCTGGAGTCGCCAGAGGAAAGGACTGAACTACAAACGTTGTTATCTCGACTAAGATCGGACCAAGTTGGTGAGATCATCACTTTATCATTATAAGAAACATGTTAAGGAGGCCATTTAAATGTTGGGTTATTGTCGTTGTCAGTGTTGTCTGTCCGTCTGTCCATCAGCCTCATTATCACAATATTCTTGAAGAATTATAGCCAGGCTTTCCAAAATCTTACAACATATGCAGCGAGCGATGAACCAGAAGCTTATCAAAGATGACCGACTTAAACCTATTTTGTCAAGGTCAAATTATACAGTGAAAGATTCAATGCGGTTATTATCTATAAGGATTAGAGCTATCCTTACTACAGATGCTTATTACATCTGAGGAGTCTTAGGCTTTACTATTGAGCTATTTTGTCACTTTGTAGATTCTTTGTTGAGATTTGCTGCTCAATGGAACACGAATGGCAGACATTGTCATGTGACCCAGATGCTACTCTCCGTGCTGCTTCAAACTAATGCTCCAGAGGATCTGGCCAAACATCCAAACATCAGATCTACAATTGAGGGTCTTATACCTTATACAGGTAATTAAGTCATGTCAATGAACCTTTGGTCTAATGTCACCTTTCTGACTACCAGATTGTTGAAGTACTGAGACTAAATACATGTAGATATCTTAAGTTTTTACCCCTCGGTCATTTTGGCCTCGGGGTATTGTCGTTGCCATGTACGTACGTCCGAACATCCGTCCGTTACCGCATTTTAGGCAAAACCGCTTGAGATACAACCACCAAACTTTCAACACTTATTTATCTTGTGCTAAGTCAAGTGGCTTTCCTCAGCCCATATTTTACGGAGTTCTGCCCCTTTACAGATATGTTAATTTCTATTTCTGTCCTATATGCCTGAATGTAACCAACTATATCTGCAGAACTGTGTTCGGTATAGCTACTATATTTTGGAAACTTATTTATATTGTTGTATTCTACAAGCCCACAAAGGATTACTCGCCTCGGCTTATGGAGTTATGCCCCTTTTGGATGTAATAATCTCCGATTTTGTTATCTGTAGTTGAATGTAGAAGTTATATCTGCAGATCTGTGTTCGGTACAGCTTATTCGCCTCGGTTCTTAGTTTACAGTAGTGCTAAGTCAGACGCCTATCGAAAGTGACTCCCCTCGGTCCATACTTTACTGAGTTATGCTCCTTTACTGATATATTAATTATGCCCCCCCTCTAACTAGAGGGGGGGCATATAGCGATCGCTTTGTCCGTCCGTCCGTCTGTCCGTCTGTCTGTCTGTCCGTCTGTCCGTCTGTCCGTCTGAATTTCTTGTCCGAGCAATATCTCGGTTAATATTTGATGGACAGGATTGAAACTTGCATGGAATGTGGCTAGTGCCTCGTAGATGTGCAGCGTTGAGTTTTTTCCGAGTTCCGGTATAATTTTCAAGAGTTATGGCCCTTTTTCTGAAATCTCTGTGAATGGGACTTGTCCGGGCTGGATCTTGGTTAATATTGTATGGACAAGTATGAAATTTGCATGATATGTGGTCAGTGCCCCACAGTTGTGCAGCGTAAAGTTTCTTCACGTTTCGCTTATATTTTCAAGAGTTATGGCCCTTTGTTCCTGAATTCTTCGTGAATTGGGACTTGTCCGGGCTGGATCTCGGTTAATATTGTATGGACAATTATGAAATTTGCAGGATATGTTGTCAGTGCCCTGTAGTTGTGCAGCGTGAAGTTTCTCCGCGTTTCACATATATTTTCAAGAGTTATGGCCCTTTTTTCTTCAAATTTGTGTGAATTGGGACTTGTCCGGGCTGGATCTCGGTTAATATTGTATGGACAATTATGAAATTTGCAGGATATGTGGTCAGTGCCCTGTAGTTGTGCAGCGTGAAGTTTCTCCACATTTCGCGTATATTTTCAACAGTTATGGCCCTTTTTTCTTCAAATCTTTGAGACTTGGAGGGCTGGATCTCGGTTAATATTGTATGGACAAGTATGAAATTTGCATGATACATGTATGTGGTCAGTGACCCATAGTTGTGCAGCATGAAGTTTCTCTGCTTTCGGTTATATTTTCAAGTGTTATGGCCCTTTGTTTATCAAAACTAAAGTGAATGGGATATATTCATTTGTCCAGGCTGGATCTCAGTCCATAACCGATTTGGACCAGAAAAATGGCTATATTATATGTTATCCTACATTCCAAAGCAGACAACATAGGTCCTGAAATTAAAGTATGAAGTTGCCCCAAAAAGAGTGAATTGGGTGCAAAATTCAAAGTTCACTGATCGCTTCACAATTTCACCACAATATACTCCCAAGGAATGTAGGTCTCATAACCAGGTCACATTTTCGGATTTGGCGAAAGCCCTGGCGACCATCTTGCATCGAAACATCGTATTATCACTTGTTGGCTGATACTTGGAATATGTATTATGTGAGGCATGGCAAAAAAAGTGACAGAAACAGAATTTTTATAATTATCCAAATTAGGCCTCCACCAACCAATAAACAACAGAACAATGGCGGGGCAGTGTCGGATTAAAGCGGAAGGGGGGGCATACAATTGAGCAATCTCTGATTGCTTCCTTCCTGTGTTTCTATTTCTGGCCTATATGCCTGAATGTAACCAACTATATCTGCAGAACTGTGTTCAGTATAGCTACTATATTTTGGAGACTTATTTATATTGTTGTATTCTACAAGCCAACAAATGATTACTCTCCTCGGCTTATGGAGTTATGCCCCTTTCGGATGTAATAATCTCCAATTTTTTTATTGTAGCTGAATGTACAAGTTGAATCTGCAGATCCATGTTCGGTACAGCTTATTCGTCTCGGTTCTTATTTTACAGAGTGCTAAGTCAGACGCCTATCAAAAGTGGCTCCCCTCGACCCATATTTTACAGAGTTATGCCCCTTTACAGATATATAATTTTTCTATTTCTGTCCTATATGCCTGAATGTAACCAACTACTGGTATATCTTGATCAGCCCACATAGAACTATCTCTTCCCCAATTCACACTACACATGGGTCTCAATCACTTGGGGAAAGCCGAGGGGTTCTTATTATATCAATCTCATGTTATTATCTATCTGAATTTTTCCACTTGATTTACTTGATAAAATTGATCTTTTGAAATTCTTGATAATGAAAAACTTGAATAAAAGTTTTGTTTCATAAACTTTCGTTGGAATGCCCCGTATTCCTCAGAGTTGGGCTGGTCATGAAGCTATCGATAGCATTAAATCTACCTTGGCTTTTCTTTTCTCCAGAACGTCATTTCCAGAGACTTGGTCGTTTGAGTCAGCAGGCTCAGTTTGTGGAGTACACTTGGAAGAATATGAGAGCTGTAGCAGGAACCAGGTAAGCAAACTTAAATCAAAGTTCAAGGTCAGACACCTACGGTCACCTGTTAGATCTATGGTCAAGGTCAGACACCTGTTAGATCTACGGTCAAGGTCAGACACCTGTTGGATCTTCGGTCAAGGTCAGACACCTGTTAGATCTATGGTCAAGGTCAGACACCTGTTGGATCTTCGGTCAAGGTCAGACACCTGTTAGATCTATGGTCAAGGTCAGACACCTGTTAGATCTACAGTTAAGGTCAGACACCTGTTAGATCTACAGTCACGGTCAGACACCTGTTAGATCTATGGTCAAGGTCAGACGCCTGTTAGATCTATGGTCAAGGTCAGACACCTGTTGGATCTATGGTCAAGGTCAGACATCTGTTAGATCTATGGTCAAGGTCAGACACCTGTTAGATCTACGGTCAAGGTCAAACACCTTTTGAATCTTCGTGAAGGTCAGACACCTGTTACATCTTCGGTCAAGGTCAGACACCTGTTAGATCTGCGGTCAAGGTCAGACACCTGTTAGATCTGCGGTCAAGGTCAGACACCTGTTACATCTATGATCAAGGTCAGACACCTGTTAGATCTATGGTCAAGGTCAGACACCTGTTAGATCTATGGTTACGGTCAGACACCGTTTAAATCTACAGTCAAGGTCAGACACCTGTTAGATCTGCGGTCAAGGTCAGACATCTGTTAGATCTATGGTCAAGGTCAGACACCTGTTAGATCTATGGTCAAGGTCAGACACCTGTTAGGTCTATGGTCAAGGTCAGACATCTGTTAGATCTATGGTCAAGGTCAGACACCTGTTAGATCTATGGTCAAAGTCAGACACCGTTTAGATCTACGGTCAAGGTCAAACACCTTTTGGATCTTCGGTGAAGGTCAGACACCTGTTACATCTTCGGTGAAGGTCAGACACCTGTTAGATCTGCGGTCAAGGTCAGACATCTGTTAGATCTATGGTCAAGGTCAGACACCTGTTAGATCTATGGTCAAGGTCAGACACCTGTTAGATCTATGGTCAAGGTCAGACACCTGTTAGATCTATGGTCAAGGTCAGACACCTGTTGGATCTACGGTCAAGGTCAGACACCTGTTAGATCTACATATGGTCAAGGTCAAACACCGTTTGGATCTTCGGTGAAGGTCAGACACCTGTTACATCTTCGGTCAAGGTCAGACACCTGTTAGATCTGCGGTCAAGGTCAGACATCTGTTAGATCTATGGTCAAGGTCAGACACCTGTTAGATCTATGGTCAAGGTCAGACACCTGTTAGATCTGCGGTCAAGGTCAGACATCTGTTAGATCTATGGTCAAGGTCAGACACCTGTTGGATCTACGGTCAAGGTCAGACACCTGTTAGATCTATGGTCAAGGTCAGACATCTGTTAGATCTATGGTCAAGGTCAGACACCTGTTAGATCTATGGTCAAGGTCAGACACCTGTTAGATCTATGGTCGAGGTCAGACACCTGTTGGATCTACGGTCAAGGTCAGACACCTGTTGGATCTACGGTCAAGGTCAGACACCTGTTAGATCTACATATGGTCAAGGTCAGATACCTGTTAGATCTATGGTCACGGTCAGACACCTGTTAGATCTATGGTCGAGGTCAGACACCTGTTGGATCTACGGTCAAGGTCAGACACCTGTTAGATCTACATATGGTCAAGGTCAAACACCTTTTGGATCTTCGGTGAAGGTCAGACACCTGTTACATCTTCGGTCAAGGTCAGACACCTGTTAGATCTCCGGTCAAGGTCAGACATCTGTTAGATCTATGGTCAAGGTCAGACACCTGTTGGATCTACGGTCAAGGTCAGACACCTGTTAGATCTGTGGTCAAGGTCAGACATCTGTTAGATCTATGGTCAAGGTCAGACACCTGTTAGATCTATGGTCAAGGTCAGACACCTATTAGATCTATGGTCGAGGTCCGACACCTGTTGGATCTACGGTCAAGGTCAGACACCTGTTGGATCTACGGTCAAGGTCAGACACCTGTTAGATCTACATATGGTCAAGGTCAGACACCTGTTAGATTTACAGTCACGGTCAGACACCTGTTAAATCTTCTGTCAAGGTCAGACACCTGTTGGATCATCGGTCAAGGTCAGACACCTGTTGGATCTTCTGTCAAGGTCAGACACCTGTTGGATCATCAGTCAAGGTCAGACACCTGTTGGATCTTCAGTCAAGGTCAGACACCTGTTAGATCTGTGGTCAAGGTCAGACATCTGTTAGATCTATGATCAAGGTCAGACACCTGTTAGATCTATGGTCAAGGTCAGACACCTGTTAGATCTATGGTCGAGGTCAGACACCTGTTGGATCTACGGTCAAGGTCAGACACCTGTTAGATCTACATATGGTCAAGGTCAGACACCTGTTAGATTTACAGTCACGGTCAGACACCTGTTAAATCTTCTGTCAAGGTCAGACACCTGTTGGATCATCGGTCAAGGTCAGACACCTGTTGGATCATCAGTCAAGGTCAGACACCTGTTGGATCTTCAGTCAAGGTCAGACACCTGTTGGATCATCGGTCAAGGTCAGACACCTGTTGGATCTTGTCAAGGTCAGACACCTGTTAGATCTGCGGTCAAGTTCAGACATCTGTTAGATCTATGGTCAAGGTCAGACACCTGTTAGATCTATGGTCAAGGTCAGACACCTGTTAGATCTATGGTCAAGGTCAGACACCTGTTAGATCTATGGTCAAGGTCAGACACCTGTTGGATCTATGGTCAAGGTCAGACACCTGTTAGATCTACATATGGTCAAGGTCAAACACCGTTTGGATCTTCGGTGAAGGTCAGACACCTGTTACATCTTCGGTCAAGGTCAGACACCTGTTAGATCTGCGGTCAAGGTCAGACATCTGTTAGATCTATGGTCAAGGTCAGACACCTGTTGGATCTACGTTCAAGGTCAGACACCTGTTAGATCTATGGTCAAGGTCAGACATCTGTTAGATCTATGGTCAAGGTCAGACACCTGTTAGATCTATGGTCGAGGTCAGACACCTGTTGGATCTACGGTCAAGGTCAGACACCTGTTGGATCTACGGTCAAGGTCAGACACCTGTTAGATCTACATATGGTCAAGGTCAGATACCTATTAGATCTATGGTCAAGGTCAGACACCTGTTAGATCTATGGTCGAGGTCAGACACCTGTTGGATCTACGGTCAAGGTCAGACACCTGTTAGATCTACATATGGTCAAGGTCAAACACCTTTTGGATCTTCGGTGAAGGTCAGACACCTGTTACATCTTCGGTCAAGGTCAGACACCTGTTAGATCTCCGGTCAAGGTCAGACATCTGTTAGATCTATGGTCAAGGTCAGACACCTGTTGGATCTACGGTCAAGGTCAGACACCTGTTAGATCTGTGGTCAAGGTCAGACATCTGTTAGATCTATGGTCAAGGTCAGACACCTGTTAGATCTATGGTCAAGGTCAGACACCTGTTAGATCTATGGTCGAGGTCAGACACCTGTTGGATCTACGGTCAAGGTCAGACACCTGTTGGATCTACGGTCAAGGTCAGACACCTGTTAGATCTACATATGGTCAAGGTCAGACACCTGTTAGATTTACAGTCACGGTCAGACACCTGTTAAATCTTCTGTCAAGGTCAGACACCTGTTGGATCATCGGTCAAGGTCAGACACCTGTTGGATCTTCTGTCAAGGTCAGACACCTGTTGGATCATCAGTCAAGGTCAGACACCTGTTGGATCTTCAGTCAAGGTCAGACACCTGTTGGATCATCGGTCAAGGTCAGACACCTGTTGGATCTTCTGTCAAGGTCAGACACCTGTTGGATCATCGGTCAAGGTCAGACACCTGTTGGATCTTCTGTCAAGGTCAGACACCTGTTGGATCATCGGTCAAGGTCGGACACCTGTTGGATCATCAGTCAAGGTCAGACACCTGTTGGATCATCGGTCAAGGTCAGACACCTGTTGGATCTTCAGTCAAGGTCAGACACCTGTTGGATCATCGGTCAAGGTCAGACACCTGTTGGATCTTCTGTCAAGGTCAGACACCTGTTGGATCATCGGTCAAGGTCAGACACCTGTTGGATCATCGGTCAAGGTCAGACACCTGTTGGATCTTCTGTCAAGGTCAGACACCTGTTGGATCATCGGTCAAGGTCAGACACCTGTTGGATCATCGGTCAAGGTCAGACACCTGTTGGATCTTCAGTCAAGGTCAGACACCTGTTGGATCTTCTGTCAAGGTCAGACACCTGTTGGATCTTCAGTCAAGGTCAGACACCTGTTGGATCTTCAGTCAAGGTCAGACACCTGTTGGATCTTCTGTCAAGGTCAGATACCTGTTGGATCATCGGTCAAGGTCAGACACCTGTTGGATCTTCTGTCAAGGTCAGACACCTGTTGGATCTTCAGTCAAGGTCAAACACCTGTTAGATCTATGGTCAAAGTCAGACACCTGTTGGATCATCGGTCAAGGTCAGACACCATGGATTTGCTGTGAAATGACTATTCTTCATTACCACGGTTATTTCAGTATTATATAATTTTATAATATATATAACACACTCGGGAAACAAGTTTTGTGTTCATTATTCTGATTGGTGTACAGAGTAAAGCTATGGGAGGGTTAATATATATATATCTATTTATATATATAATGGCAGTTTATTGATATCTGTGTAATGAAATATGTGTATTGACTACATAGAAAGATATGTACATATAGAATAGAATGTCTCTTTATTTTATGCTTATACCTGTCAGGGTTGACATATAGATAGAAACGATAATGTTAACAATAAAATTGCCGAAAATCCTGGTTGTATGAAAGATTGACATATACAATCTAGTAACTACATGTACGTATGAAGTATTATTATGTATTAATGAAAACTTGAGAATTATACATATAAGGATTAAAATTCAGAGGCATACATTGTATATAATATACGTACATAAATTTAATACACACCAATATTCAGTATTCTCGCCTGGTGAACACATTGTCTACTCATGAGAATGGTACCTCAGCATACCCAGCAGTGACCCGGTTCTTCTCCGTGATGATACCATAATGGTACCAGAATAGACTGGTGAATTTGTGTCTGCGCTGGTACCATTATGGTGAAGACAGTCACTGCTGTGGTACCATACTGTTGTATACACACGTTTTCACCTTTGGGGAAATTTGGTAGACTTCAGAAAATAGAAAATAGCTGCCATCAATCATATGTCAATAGTACATGCAGCTGTTTGTATGAAGACACAATGAAATGATGTTATATTCTCAAGTCTGTGCCAACAGAGGATGAAATTTCAAATGGTTATTTACAGGAAAACGATGCAGTACTCGGTATTGTTTTAGGTGGTTCAAAGTTCACTCGAGAGCCCTAGCGAGAAGATTAGAACATCCCTATGGCTGAAATGTCTTTTTTTTTGGTCACCTTATTTTGTAGTGATGGAACTGTGATGGGGATAGAGCCGGATACAATGGCTGTGTATATCCCCAATGTCAGAACTGAGGAAAAGACAAAGCCAAGGAAATCTGCTGAGAAAGCTGCCGTTAGTCCAGTAGATCTGGCCTTGGCTATAAGAGAGAAGGTCGCCCAACATAAGCATACTGTGAGTGTACTGTAGTATTTCAAGGTTATGGTAATCCTTCTAATAATTCAATCACAGGAAGTGAAATCTCCCAATGTAAAATCTGGAGGTGATCGAATATATTAGAACAGGAAGTTGATAAAATGGTTCAAAATGATGCGTATAATCCATTATTTCCATAATTTAGATGGTGATCAAATTTAATAGAACCAGAATTTTGACCCCAAAATTTGGGGTGATTGAATGTTGATATGGGAATTGAATTAGTAAAGAGATTGCCATAACAGAAATCGCAGGAAGTGTACGTGTTGTCTCTTGTTTTCCTTCAACAAGTAGTAAGGCAGTTTTAATTTCTCAATAATACAAGCCTGAAAATAGTTTTTGTTGAAGTTAAATCCACCTGCTTCTGTGCATCGTCATACACAAGTTGACTTTTGAATTGAATTATACATCAAAGTAGTGGATACCAATGGCTGAAATGCTGAATTTAAAAAAAAATATATGTGAGTAATAATTAGCCTGAAAATACAATTTGGCGGGAATAAAACCCAAAAGGGCTTGTTCTATCCCAATAACGTCTTAAATGGCATCGGTAGAAATATGAGAAAAACATATGGCTGAAGAGCCTTGATATATCAGCCAGGTTGTGTTCAGGGCACGGTTCTGCAATGTTCAACTCTTCTGTTTTGATAATAGTTAATCCAGGTGTGTTTTGTGATAGATGTGCTATTTGTTCTCTCTATTCTACAGGTATCTATGATGGGTGACCTGGCACATGATAAAACATCTGTGGAACAACACAAAGATGTCACTGTTACCATGGTCACCGATAGTGATGGTGTGCGTGATGATGAAGCCGTTGCCATGGTCACTGACAGTGATGGCAAGAGCTGCACAGAGAGTGAGGGCAGTGCAGAGCATGAACAGACAAATATTGATAGACCCTCTGACATGACACAGAAATCCATAGTTAGCGCCAAGAGGCAAAAACCTAGCGACTTGGGTATCTTTCCAAAAAGGACAAAGTCAAAGTTAAAACATAAGAAGCTGAAAAACTTGAGACCTTTAACTTTAACGGGAAGAGAAACATCAAATAAGGGAAAGACCAGAAAGAAGAAGAAAAATGGTTGATCATGCATCATGGCTTCCAGTCTGTCTTTTAATATCAAATGTATGATGAAATCATTGGCTTGTACGGTCGGTGACAATATTAAACATATGTACAGCTGTCTACGTATCTGAGTTGTGTTTACATTGATACAAGTACTGTTCAACACTATGGTTATACCTGCCCTCAAGGCCTTAATCTTACTCCATTAAAGTGAATTCAGGATATTTGGGAGAGCATAGCATTAGATCTCCAGAAGATATTCCCATTTCCTTGGTGCAGAAGATTTGTTAAGACTAAGACGTACCTTTCATTTCATGTAATAGGAGCTGTAGTGTCATGTTGTTGATCATCTAGTCCTAGATGACCGTTCTTCCATTTCCTAAAACATGCTGCCTCAGTACAGCAGTAGTCACAAGGATATTTTGATAATTTGAGAGAACTCAGTATCGACTGGAGATGAAGTATGAAGTATATTCATACTATTAGTACCGGTATAAAATCCTGGAACAGAATATCTGGAAGATACTGTATTTGAGTTGCTCCACCTAATTAAAATGTTTCAAGTTTGAATTGTTATGCCCCCCCTCTAACTAGAGGGGGGCATATAGCGATTGCTTTGTCCGTCCGTCTGTCCGTCCGTCCGTCCGTCCGTCTGTCCGTCCGAATTTCTTGTCCGCGCGATATCTCGGTTATTAATTGATGGACAGGATTGAAACTTGCATGGAATGTGGCCAGTGGCTCATAGTTGTGCAGCGTAGAGTTCCGAGTTCCGGTATCATTTTCAAGAGTTATGGCCCTTTTTCTGAAATCTCTGTGAATGGGACTTGTCCGGGCTGAATCTTGGTTAATATTGTATGAACAAGTATGAAATTTGCATGACATGTGGTCAGTGCCCCACACTTGTGCAGCGTAAAGTTTCTCCCCGTTTCGCCTATATTTTCAAGAGTTATGGCCCTTTGTTCCTGAAATCTCCGTGAATTGGGACTTGTCCGGGCTGGATCTTGGTTAATATTGTATGGACAATTATGAAATTTGCAGGGTATGTGGTCAGTGCCCTGTAGTTGTGCAGCGTGAAGTTTCTTCGCGTTTCGTGTATATTTCAAGAGTTATGGTCCTTTTGTTCTTGAAATCTTTGTGAATTGGGACTTGTCCGGGCTGGATCTCGGTTAATATTGTATGGACAATTATGGAATTTGCGTGATATGTGGTCAGTACCCCAAAGTTGTGCAGCGTGAAGTTCCTCTGCTTTCGGTTATATTTTCAAGAGTTATGGCCCTTTGTTCATCAAACCTAAATGAATGGGATATATTTATTTGTCCAAAGCACATTCCAAAGTAGATCACATAGGTCCTGAAGTATGAAATTGCCCCCAAAAGAGTGAATTGGATGCAAAATTCAAAGTTCACGATCGCTTCATAATTTCACCACAATATACTCCCAAGGAATGTAGGTCTCATAACCAGGTCACATTTTTGAATTTGGCGAAAGTCCCGGGTGGAATATGTACATGTATTATGCGAGGCATGCCGAAAAAAGTGACTGAAACAGAATTTTTATAATTAGCCAAATTAGGCCTCCACAGACCAATACAAAACAGAACAATGGTGGAGCAGTGTCGGATTAAAGCGGAAGGGGGGGGGGCATACAATTGAGCAATCTCTGATTGCTTCCTTGCTGTGTTTATATTTGATCAGATTTTGTGTCAACGTAGGCATATGTCTAGACTAAGGGTGAGTGAGTGAATATGATTTAACTCGCCTTCAACTGTATTTCAGTCATATCACGACGTTGGGTCCTATTCCTTTTCACACCCGGGAACCACACGGGTGGGGTCCTATTCCTTTTCACACCCGGGAACCCCACGGATGCCTCAGTCGCCTCTTATGACAAGCTGTCTGAGGAGCTGAGGCCTACTCTTACCATGACCTACGGTGTGCACAACAACATCCAGGTCAATCACCAGAAGCCCCACAGGGTCGTCTAGACTAAAACAACACTGTATGGTACATGGTGTCAGAGCCTGGAGAACGTATCTTCCATCAATTAAGGTCCCAGGATTTGATCCTCAGAGTAGTATATTCATGGCTCGAAAGATTCTTGGATGGAAACATTCACTGAAAGTGCTTTTCATTAAAAGTGCTTGTTTTTCTCTCTGTTGGACGATACTGCCATTCATGGTTGTCACTGGGTGTTTCTTTCATCTGAAATTCTTCTGAGAACTGGCCCAATATCGTTCTCGCTCCACCAGAGACACGCTACCACACTGTCTCTGGCTGATAATGAAAACATAATGCAGTATGTCGTAAATACTCAGGAGTGCGAAGAGGCAATTGTCTTCGTTTGTATCTCCCATGGGCAGACTGATATGTACCAATAACACCCCGAGAGATTGTTGTAACTTTAGCGAGGAAGAATTTGTCAACGTCAACAGATCAAACACCGCAACACCACACGGTCTAGCCTGACTGAAAATGGGCCGCCATGAATAAAAATACAGAAGTGGCAGACTAAATGGCCCTTCGTCGGTCATATATTAATTACAGACGTTAAAATTATCCCTATGGAGCCTCAAAATCACCTGAAATCGAGGGTTAAGAAGATGGGCATTTCCGTCATAATAGACCCCGTGTATACAGGGGATGATGATCACAACATCGATTATGGTATTTTTATTCATGGCGGTCCATTTTCTCAAGTTAATGAAGGTCCAATAGGGCGCAAAGGTAATAATAAGTGTGCCATGGAGATATTCGAGTTACAAACAGGGAAATGTATTTGTCGTCGGCATAGCATTGAGGGAAGGGAGATGCTATGAATCTTAGCTAGTAATACTTGTGAGGGTATCCTTTTGGGTGAAAGCGTCTGCCGGAGAACTAGTGTAAAGCATAGCTGTCACCTTGGCGAAAATGGCCCAATATCAACAGTAGAGCACTTGCATCCCTCTTTTTTCATGCGAATAACTGTTATCATTAATGATCCTTTGTCTTTAGTCTCCCAAATGTGATATTGAATCAGGATTTTGAAGTCCTCGGCAATGATACAGTGATACAATTATTGAACATATGATGTTGAGTGTTGTGGACTGCTGGTTCCCAAAATATTCTTCCTTTCTCTTTCAAAAATCACTCCATATTCAAAATCGCCTGGTGGTGGGTATTACGTAATCCCAAATAATAACTTCTTCAAATCATTAGCAAATCTTTCAATCTTGTTGTCTTGAATGCTATGTAGGCCAACAGCTATTGGCGCTGCATGTGATTGACAGTGATTGTTATTGAAGGACCAGGAGCTCGAGACCCTGTACCAAAGACCTATTCAATATTCCATATAACAGTATTAGCACCAAATTCACATAGACTCGTTTTCTGCAAGCTAGAGAGAAGCGGTCAACAGTTTTCAATGATGCCGGCAAGACATCATGATGTTCCAAAAATATCAAATCCGTATCGCTGATCAGTATTCTTAATCCATAATATTCGTTGTAAAGTCATCATCTAGAGAATGATGCATCTCAGTCACACTTTGATATTGACTGTTCATATGAGCACCATGAGGATGCATGGCCCCGGGTTTAGCCCCGAGTTAAGCCGAATTAGACCCAAGTTACGAAACATAAGGCCAAAGACCTTGCATGCTATACGCTCATGTTTTGCTATCAGCATGCGATATGTATCGCCAAATTTGAGAAACTTTAAGTGGAGGCGCTTGGTGGTATAGCCCGGAGTAGTAGGGTCTACCCTTATCCACTCCCATTTTGCCGGGGGAGGTAACTCTTGCATCCACCAGGGGGCGCTGTTTCCAGGTTAAAGGTATAGGGGACGCCACATCGCCTTTTACCTCTGTGGCGTTAGGGGGCGCCACCAGCTCAAGGTGACTTGGAGGTCAAAAGTAGTTCCGGCAACCTTTGTATTCCTCCGCGGTCTGGTGGTAATGCCGTCACTTCCGCGGACAGAACGTAGTCCCATGTCAACCAAGTGACTTCCAATGTTAATGTATACGGGGAATGCCTAAAAAGAGTATGGGAATAGACGTTTTGTGCCCGGGGTGGGTCCCTAGTGGTCCCAACATTTTTTTTCGTGGGCTTTACTATGGCTTGTGGGGTCACGTTTTTCTCGTCTCGCCAAGAAAATGACAATGGGAAGGGTCCCGGAGCGAATCGATGAAATTTTTGGGAAAAGTCTAGACTAAAACAACACTGTATGGTACACGGTGTCAGAGCCTGGAGAACGTATCTTCCGTCCATTAAGGTCCCAGGATTTGATCCTCAGAGTAGTATATTCATGGCTCGAAAGATTCTTGGATGGAAACATTCACTGAAAGTGCTTTTCATTAAAAGTGCTTGTTTTTCTCTCTCGGACGATACTGCCATTCATGGTTGTCACTGGGTTTTCTTTCATCTGAAATTTTTCTGAGAACTGGCCCAATATCATTCTCGCTCCACCAGAGACACGCTACCACACTGTCTCTGGCTGATAATGAAAACATAATGCAGTATGTCGTAAATACTCATGAGTGCGAAGAGGCAATTGTCTTCGTTTGTATCTCCCATGGGCAGACTGATATGTACCAATAACACCCCGAGAGATTGTTGTAACTTTAGCGAGGAAGAATTTGTCAACGTCAACAGATCAAACGCCGCAACACCACACGGTCTAGCCTGACTGAAAATGGGCCGCCATGAATAAAAATACAGAAGTGGCAGACTAAATGGCCCTTCGTCGGTCATATATTAATTACAGACGTTAAAATTATCCCTATGGAGCCTCAAAATCACCTGAAATCGAGGGTTAAGAAGATGGGCATTTCCGTCATAATAGCCCCCATGTATACAGGGGATGATGATCACAACATCGATTATGGTATTTTTATTCATGGCGGTCCATTTTCTCAAGTTAATGAAGGTCCAATAGGGCGCAAAGGTAATAATAAGTGTGCCATGGAGATGTTCGAGTTACCAACAGCCCAGCTAACAATTTAACGTTATCAGAACGTTGTGACAACGTTACACTTTCGTTGTGGCAACGTTGTGGTAAAACGTTGTAGCAACGTGATCTTGTGGAGTTTTGTAGATGTTCCCTAACGTTGTGGTTGGACGTTAGAATTTAACGTTATGATAACGTTGTGACACTTTTGTTGTGACAACGTTGTGGTAAAACGTTGCAGCAACGTGATCTTGTGGAGTTTTCTAGATGTTCCCTAACGTTGTGGTTGGACGTTAGAATTTAACGTTATGATAACGTTGCGACACTTTGGTTGTGACAACGTTTTGGAAAACGTAGTAGCAACGCGATGTCTTGGAGTTTTCTAGATGTTACCACAACGTTGTGATTGAACGTTTTGATAAAATTTTCAAGAACATCGACAATGGAACTTAAAGGGTATCTTGGGTTCACCCACTTAAAGTACAACAGGCATAAATCTGAAGAAAAAAATCCCTTTTAATCACTTTAGGTCCAAAATTCGGTATGTATGGTAACCCATTCCAGGATTTATTCCTCTTCTTTTACACCTCCAACCCCCACCTCTTCAATTTGTATTGAAACATCCTCAATTGGCGAGGTTCTATAGAGCAAGTAGCACTGAATGACAGTTGAAGCAACACAATTCTTAGGTAAAGAGGTGATTTATTGTAATTAATTTTGAAGCTGGCAATCTCCTCCCCCTATCAGTTCTTTAAGTATGCTCCGACCAACAATAAAGCTTCAAACAGAAGTCCATCCAAAATTTCACGAATTTCCAGGATTATCCACTGGAGCCCTGAGTATTTAACGTTGACGTTCTTCATCAGATGCGGACAGATCGAACAGGTTCTCATTGAACTGATCCTTGGTGCCATTGCTCTTCTTCCCAGCGGGTGTCTTATATTTTGGTGTATTCAGTGTATTTGCAATCGCTTCCTCTATGTCGTCCACGTTGACCGCTTCAAAATTCTTCATGCAGGCTTCTGAAATATTGAAAAGAAAATGAATATTATATGATTTAATTCAAATTTTATTTCAGTAATGGATTGCAGGTCTGTACACTAGATAATTATAATAAAACAAATCTTGATGAACTATGTCCACCAATCAAAACTCAAGCATATTCAGGCTGAACTAGTTTTCAATGGAAACAAAACAACCAAAAGAGATTTTAGGGGCAATAAAATGCATATTACTATACTAAATATAATATAAATGATTCTTGTATGTAAGGCAGTATGAGAAAATTCAAACTATGACACCATTTTGAAAGCCATACCTCTGGTCTGGCACTGGTGGGCATACACGAAGATGAGTTACTGATCAATCACTCCAAAGAGTAAACTTACTGATTAACATCCGGTAAATGGCCAGATCTTGCAGAGAACTTTTGCCTTTCATCCCCTTAAGACTGTAAAAGGACCACAGCGTGTTGGTCCCCAGTTGCCCCAGCATTCTTCTGATGTTTTCTCCGATATATACGCCGCCCAATGTACTGAGGTGAAAACCTGAAAAATAGAAAACAAGCAGCCAGAGGATGCTAGGTCCCCCGCCAAAATGGCAGCAATATTTATAAGCGCTGTCGGTTTCAGAAGATATTCATGAGGATGGCAACAGCTACTACACAGGCGTAAGAAGCAGAGGGGTCCAGGTTTTGAGATCAACTCCGAATGGCTGACTGAATGTTGATTGCTACTGTAATATATTTTCTTTATCATGTAGCATGAAAATTATGTAACTGAAATGCAACCCCAAGAGACAACTCATGGCATATTATCTGCAAACTAAATTTGACAAGAATATGAAGGCATCCTCAACCTATTGCCCAGAAACCAAATTTAGACTTTGCCACAAGGAGTCACCACCTGTACATGTAGGTGCAAGCAGGTAAAACACAATCCCAAATGACATCTCATGTCATGGTATCGGCATATGAACTTTGAGACTCTGAAGAGGGTTCCTCAAGTTATTGCCGGTACTAGATGCCCACCGGTGTTCATGTTATTTGGGGCGGGTCACATATGAATACAAAATTTGAGAATAATCTGATGAGCAGTTGCCAAATTATTGCCCAGAAACAAATTTTTCCACCAGGAGACGCCACCTGTAGGCAGAAGCGGGAAAAATACAATCCCACGGAACATGGTATCGTGGGGACATCTGCATACCAAATTTGAGAAGAATCCGATGAGGGTCCTCAAGTTATTGCCCAGAAACCAAATTTAGATTTTGATACCAGGTGACGCCACCTCTAGGCGCAAGTCAGTGAAATGCATTATCAAGCGACATCTTATGTCACGGTACATTCTTACAAAATTTGAGAAGAATCCGATGGTCACAGGTCAGTTCTCAAGTTATTACCCGGAAACGAATTTGTGATGTTGCCACCAGGTGGCGCCACCTGTGAGTGCAAGTGAGCGAAAGGCAATCCCAAGCAACAGCTCCTGTCATGGTAAATGCATGCCAAATTTGAGAAGAATCCGATGAGCCGCAACGTTTCTCATGTTACCCAGAAAGTTATCACTTGCAGCATGGAATAATGGAATGAACTCTAGTGGCGCCACCTCCGGGTGGATTTTGCTGAAACGCATCACCAACGGTGTTTTGTCGCAGGGAATGCATTTACCAAATTTCGAAGAAATCCGACAAATTGTTCGAAAGTTATCGCTCGCGAAGGATTTGAACAAACATGAACGGACATGCATTAAAGATTGGAACAAGACCCAGTGGCGCCACCTACAGGCGGATCTTGCTGAAACGTAATACCAGCGACGTCTTGTCGCAAAGAATGCAGATGCCAAATTTCGGAGGAATCCGACAAAGCATTTAGGAGTTATCGCTTACGCAGTATTTGCACGGACATGCACTAAATATTGGAACATGACCCAGTGGCGCCACCTACAGGCGGATCTTGCTGAAACGTAATACCAACAGACGTCTTGTCGCAAAGAATGCAGATGCCAAATTTCGGAGGAATCCGACAAAGCATTTAGGAGTTATCGCTTATGAGGCATTTGCACGAACATCCACGGACATGCACTAAAGATTGGAACAAGACCCAGTGGCGCCACCTACAGGCGGATCTTGCTGAAACGTAATACCAACAGACATCTTGTCGCAAAGAATGCAGATGCCAAATTTCGGAGGAATCCGACAAAGCATTTAGAAGTTATGGCTTACGAAGTATTTGCACGGACATGTCCGTGCATGCACGGACACATAGAAGCAAGACCCCAGTGGCGCCACCTACAGGCGGATCTTGCTGAAACGTAATACCAAGAGACGTCTTGTCGCAAAGAATGCAGATGCCAAATTTCGGAGGAATCCGACAAAGCATTTAGAAGTTATTGCTTACGAAGTATTTGCACGGACATGTCCGTGCATGCACGGACACATAGAAGCAAGAACCATTTTAAAGTCCCCGGCCGCGTTGCGGCGGGGGACAACAACACACAAAGATGCAAAATTGTACCAGCTAGAGCAAACATAGCCGGTCTAAAGATGTACACATTTTGTATACTTTAATGGGTGACATTTAAATTATTTGACTGTCTAGGGGCAAGATCAATAGGCCTATGCTTTAACCATCCACATTTTTTTTATAAATATATATATCCCTAGAAAAATTACGCAAATTTACCCCCCCCCCCCAGCAAATGCAATTGCCGCGTCTGATGCTTGGTGGACTTCCCAAATGCATGCTTTAGTCATTTGCCCTTATAATTTGTTCAATCTTCTGCTATATTGGACTATCGGCCAGACCCGCCCAAGCCAAAGCCGCTCAATGATACATGTAGAGGATAGTTGATTAATGAAATAGTGTTTTGCATATATTATGTTATCACGATGTGTCATATTTATAATTTCATCCCACTGAATAATTTCCTGAAAAACATACCGTGCTTGCAATCACAACCAGCGACATATTTAATAACGTCACCGTCTGGCGCCGTCAGGTTTTGCGCTGTAAGAAGCTATATGTTCATCTGATTTTTTTTTCAAGGTATAGGAGTAGTATTATGTGTATGGGTCTGTATGTTTTTAGTATCGGTCTGCTCTTTGTAAGTATATCGGTGTGCATTGGTCTGTGTTGGACTGTATGATCCAACGGTCTGTAAATTTTAGAAGGATTGGTCAATTAAATGGCACTGGTTTAGCATATTGACCTACCGGTGCATGAGTTATAATGAGGTATGAATACTCGATCAAGTCCTAAATTCATGATATACATTGAGCTAGGCTTAAGGTACTCAATGCATATGGTGGTATAGTATACTTTGTAAGCTATATTGTTATCGCGTGAGCCATTTCAAACCTATTCCTTAAATTATTACTCTCTTAAATTATTAGATTGGAATTAGTGACCAATCTGTTTCGATTGAGAATCAATCTATTAGATTGAAAATTACAACGGTTGATCAGGATATATTAGATTGAATTTCCAGCCTACGTTAGATTCATTGTGTTCTTTGTTAATTTAATAGATTGAACTGAAAGATTGACACTTTAATCTGAGAAGATTGGAACCTGGGACAAGATCTAATCTTCACTGATTTAAAAGTCAATCTTTCCGTTCGATTGAAATTATTTTCACCAATAGTCACCAATTCAAATATAATTATTCAAGAGAGTATCATAATAGGATAAAGTACGCCCGCGTACAATGTATATACTAATTAGTGTTTCATCTCTTTATTTTTTATAAAATAAGTACCTAATAAATCAGCCTGCGAGGGATCTTTGGATCGTCCTTCAATGAAAGTGACAATGGGATATTCCAGAAATAGTCAGTACCCCCCCTAAAGAAGACAGCGGATTTCCAGCTGAAATTTTTTATTTTCAGCCTGGAATTCCAATCTGATTCAAACCCTCAGCTGTGATTTTCCAGCAAAATTAGCCATAACTTTGCAGGGAATTCCAAGCTTTTTCCAGCTCAACTCTGATTTTCCAGCAAAATTAGCCACAACATTGCTGGGAATTCCAAGCTTTTCCCGGGAAAGTGAACTTCCAATCCGATTAAAATCCACAATTTTGTCTGGAATCCACTGGAATTCACACCTTTCTTTGCTCTGTTCGTTCTAGCAGATCATGTCTCCATAATGGAATTTCCAAAGAAATACAAAACAGCTTCAGGAAGTCTTGCTTTACCGATATAAGAGGAAAGTAACTCTGAAGACATTTTGGGATTCAATATTTCAACATATATTTATGCCATCTTCAGGAATATATACAATGAGATTATAACTCCAGTATTTAACAAGGTATCATCAGATGTTTGGTGAAATGGTGAGCATATAATTAGAGCATTTCCACAAAGTGGGTGCGCTTATGTTTTCATGAGAAACGGCTCCGCCGGATCCGCTGCCACCACCGCCGCGACTTTAAACGTGAATATCTCTGAAACTATTGAATATTTTCAGGTCAGACTTTGTGTGCTATCTCCTTAGGCCTTGGGAATTTGTCTGGTTGTGTTTTGATAGCTGCTGTTCACTGCTAGGTGGCGCTGCAGTCGGAGCATAGGTAAACCTTTCTCTGACGATTTCGTCTGAACCGCTCGTTTGATTTCTATGAAATTTCATTACAATTATCTTGAAGGTTAGGCAATGTGCTGAAAAGGTTTTGGTTTAGCTGGCCTAACTATAAAGGCACGTTTTTCGTGAAAAGAAAATTTGCCAATTCGCTTGATGAAATACTTAAAAATTGTTGTATTCTAGGTTGCCAAGCATAAATATAGCATATGCCGATGTGATAATTCCCTTTCGGTGCAAACCAAATTGCCATTTAGATGAAAAATTTCAATTATCTGACTTAACGTCAAAACCTCCATTCCATGATCATGATTAAAGTTTTTTTCTATTGAACTCCTATGTACCATCTCATTAGGGCTTTAGATTTCACCTGCTTGTTTTTTTGTGATATTTGGTCATCATTAAGTGACGCTATAGACATGAATGCAGGTAAACATGTGTAACATGATATCTTCTAAACAACTTGTTTGATTTCCATGAAATTTGGGTATAATGATCTTGCAAGATAGGCAAAGGACTGACAAGATTTTGGTGGTGTTGGCGAAATAATGAAGGCGCATTTTTGCATCTCCATATAAGATTTTTTTTTCATAAAATGGAAATTTACTTCTTTGAATCAAGGAAAAGTATTTCTAATTTGCCCAACATGAATATAACATTCGCAGTGTTATAATTCACACCCCTTGTATAAAGTCAAATGGCTGCATGCATTTTTTTATTATTATTTTTTTTAATTACGTGAAATTCTCATGACTTCAGTCCAACATCTACATTCACCAGTCCAGATCTGGGGATTTTGCTTCATCATGTAGTTTCGTGATATTTGTTAATCATTGAGTAGCACTATAGACAGTAAACTTACATTTTTCAAAATTGGAAGGCACGGGCACAGGGATTTATAAATCTCTTATCTTAAAAATGTTCCTAGAGACAAGTTTCGTATAGGGTTCAAATGGGGCCGCTATATATTAGCTTATGCCATGTAGAATTTCACGTGATAATGATCACGTTATCGGATGAAGTTTACTCCTTACCAATAAATCGCGTAAACTCCGATTTTTTGAGTACGCTATAATAGGTCTCAGATTAAATGGCAAGAGGAGTTTTGTTTGGAGTGTTTCATATTCCTCCTTCAGTATACGGGCCGCTTCAACATTCCTACGGCTATATTGGAGAACGAAGGGAATAAACTCTTTGTTAGCAACTTTACCTGGGTCTATGTTCATACCAAAGGGTTGCCGTGTTTGAAGTGTTTTGATCCAAAAGGATTCACGGAGTGCGCGGTGATTGTCAGTTTCTTCCTGTGTTGGAAATGTAGGAATTCTTTCTATTGGCATAATTTGAAAATGGTGCTGAAATGAATGTTCCGGTAGATTAAAATGCTCATTGACCGGGCCTTCATTATCTAGACTGATGTCTGATTTATGTCTGTTGGCACGATATTGAAGTTTATTCTTAGTTTCGCCTACATACTGTTTCAGGCATTTTCGGCACGTAATTAAATAAATTACATTCTCTGTGTCACAGTTTAGTTGATCCTTAAGCTTGTATTCATTTTTGGTCTGTTCACTTTTGAAAGATGATTGTGTAGCAATTACTTCGTCCAGTTTACACTGAGGTTTTAGACATTTGGAGGTCTTACCATTGCCATGATTAGGGCGTTTATGTTTTATCCTTACCGGTTCTGACTCGCGAACGTCATTTATTTGGCAGTTTGTGATTTGGCGAAGTGTTTCAGATTTTATATGCCGTAAAAACCGGGCGGAATAGCCTCTAGGTTTCAAGGCCCGAAATAGGATCGCACATGAGTGGTGAAAATACTGTATATCGCTTGAATTTCTATGGAATCGAATGATTTGAGATTTGATTATGCCCTTAATTATATGGGTCGGGTGAAAAGATTTGGCATGTAGTAGTTCGTGGGTATCAGTTGGTTTAAAAAAGACCTTGTAATCTAAATATCCAGTGTTCTGAAACCCAGGTCCCTTAAAAACTGTTAGGTCCAAAAAATCCACAGAAGAGTCATGCATAACTACTTCGAGTTTGATATTTGGGTCATGGTTATTTAGAGTTTCGAAAAATACTTCGAAATCTTCCTTGGAATGGTTATAAAGTACAAAAATGTCATCTAAATATCTGAGGTATAAGAGAGGCTGTTTATCTAATTTTCTTAAAGCCTGCTCTTCCCAATGAGCTACATAGATAGTGGCAAAATTTGGACTGAACTTTTTACCCATTGCACAACCACTAATTTGTTGATAGAACTCCCCATTGAATTCAAAGTCATTACCTTTTAAACTAATTTCTAATAATTCCAAAAGTTCTTCGTCTGGGCGATTGGGATCGGGAAATCTTTGGAAAGCATCTTTAACAGCTTGAATACCTTTATCAATGTCAATATTAGTGTACATGGATTCAATATCCATAGTGACAAGTAAGGTGTTGGGAGGAGCTTGGATGCTGGACAGTTTTGACAG